>SCDS01000141.1:0-22756 GCA_004149465.1 Drosophila nigromelanica | reverse complement strand
TTTAATTTCACCGGGGCTGGGCTTGTGGGGGGGGGGGGGGGGGGGAGGGGCAGGGGGGGTTGTGGGTTTAGATTGCCACACAAGTATTGCGACTGTCAGTTGCGCTCGACTTGGCACCCAGAGGCGAAACGTGGCGCAGGAATCGCTGCATTTGACAGGGCTGCAGGGAACGATTTTATACTGTAAAATTGTTGTTATATGTTGTACGTATAATAGATGTCCGCATAATGTTGCAGCAGTTATCGCAGATGTGCGATGTGTGATGTTATAAGAATACCGCATATCGGCATAATTCGTCTAAGAATAAACAAAGACATAATCAGTGCAACATGATTTGACAAGCGGTTCGATTACCATGCATAAAATGGGGCGTGGCACCGTCAGCACCAGCAACAGCAGGCAGCAACGTGTATTATGTCTGAGTTATGACATGCCCCCATAATATATACATATATATATATATATATATATATATATATATATATATATATATATATATATACATATATATGTTCGGGCCCCCTAGCGCAAAGGGACCCGAGTTGTTCATCGGGATAACCACAGGTGCACATTAAGTAACTCGAATGTAACCCGAACCGGTTGATAATCGATTGCATATTATCATCTGGCCGAAAATACTGTTGCCATAAGTGGTAACAATTGAGTAACAGCAAATGTGTTTACATTTTATGTGCAACAAGCAGCTGTTGTTTTTGTTTTTTTTTTTTTTTTTTGGAAATACTTTTTATAACCGACATGAAAAAATCAGAATCACAGACTCTCAGCTAATGCGTTATGCAATGTTTTCAGCTCGAAGAATGTTGATGGCAAATGCAAGTCTATGATAATAAATGACGTTAGGTTACGAAACCACAAATAGATGACAGTTAGACGTTTACGCTACGCTGCACACGTCCAAAAATTCAAATAAAACCAGTGAAGAGTCTAGCAGAGCCCGACTAGCAGATACCCTGAACCCTGCGATCTATTCTTACAAACATTTCAACCCGCTTTCATTCACAACTTTTAAACTAAAAGTATGATCTTTATGAGGCTTTAAGGACTTATGTAGAAACTAAACCATAAGTCTGTAGTATTTGAATTGCATTTCTTTGATACAGATATGCCAAAAGCCAATGTACCCAATTTACCCAATTTCTATGGGTATAAAAAGACACCTCAAACAGTGTGTGTTAATGTACGCGTATCTTTAAGATACGCTTGCCTTGACGCAATTACGAATCGTAATTGTCATTGTAATTATAAAAATCAGAGCTGCTGTTGCTATTGTTACATAAACAAGAATCTGAGCGTAAACCAATCAGAACAACAACAACAAATAGAAATTATAATAGTATGGGAAAGTGGTTCAGCGGTTGGATGCACTTACAAAATCAGAATTCAAGCAGTTGGTTCTTTCATTGTGGGAAGGTGCTAGAGCAACCGAAGTCTGGCAGTGCATAGTTACCTGTAAGAACAAAAAAAGAGGTAGGTATATTAGGTAATGTAGTAATATAAATAAGTAAATAGAGTTAAGTTTTCAAAACGATTTCAATACATTATTTTTAAATTATGACTACAAATATTTATAAAAATCAGTCAACAACATAAATACTACCAATAAATAGTTCAACAATTTTATATAAGAAAGTTTAATTTAATACCTACTTAGCTTGTTCATAAGAACGAAATTTTAGAACTTTAGTTACTAGAATTTGAAAATATGAAAACTATAAAATTAAAAATGTAAATTTCACAATTTTCTCGTGGTTGATTTTTAAAATGCGATTCGCACTAAGTTGACCAGTTCATATGAGCGAAATTCTGAGCAATTAAATCTTTTACTCATATAGGATTGGATTTTCCAGCAACTTTTTTGTGGCGTTTGTGGATACATCTTGGATTCAGCTGCAACTTCAATTGGAGGTTTCATTGCCGCAACTTCCACTCGGAAACTCTGACAGTTCTTGCGGCGTTTGCTGCACGTATTGTCGCTTGGATGTTGGTTGTGTGCATTGCTCAAACCCAATTAAAAATGTCAGAGAAATGGAAATACCTGTAGGTAGTTAGCAGTTAGCGCACGCAGTAAATATTCATCACGCCAAACCAAAACGAAAGCCCCTCCTTAACCCACACAGGCCAATCCCTCAAACTAAACGCGAATCCGTAGCTGAAACCCCAAACCCCAACAATCGAATCCGAGCCCGAACCCGAACCAGAAACCGAACCCAAACCAGAACCCTTTCGTTGCCACGCATTTGCAGCGCGTCACACAGTTTAACTTTTCATTTCGCGGCTGAGCTGGACAGAATGGAGCCGGACGCGGACTCGTCAAATGGAATTGTGGCGAAAGGGACGACAGAGGGTTGTGTGTGTGGGTGTGTGTGTGTGTGGGTGTGTGTGTGTGTGTGTGGCGTCTGCTGCTTATCAGCATGAGACGCACACATGTCAGTAGACAGCCACCATGGAATGCATTGTGGACGAGGAACAATTGCGTTTGTATGTTTTCTCTCCTGTGCCTCGTCAGCAAAATTAAAAAATAGATACGCAAACAGGGTGTGGGTGTACGGTGTGGGTTGTGGCACAACTTCTATGAAAGAAAATTCAACACAAACACACACACACACACACACACACACACACACACACATGTACACACTCACTCACTCGGCCTTTCGTTTACTTTCATTCTGCGAATTCAAATGTCACACAAGGATCGAAAGGTACGCATGGCCAGTTTGGCACCCCCTACCCCTACCCTACCCTACCCTACCCCCCCTCGCTAGCTTGCAAAAATACACAGCGCCACGAAGGAGTCAGAAGCTGGCCAGGACGCGGCAAACAGCAGCTGCTTGCTGTTGTTATTGTTGTTTTTCGAATATTTTGTTTGTGTCTTTTTTGGGGGGCCAGCGTCAGAAATCTAATAGAAGTAACAGGCTGGCAGGCAGACAGGCAGACGAATCCTGGCAAGTTCATGCTCGTCCTGGCCAGGCCATGTATTGAACAAATGCCTAAAAATGTCACTGTGCTCCGTACGATAGCTACTGTGAATTGTGGGCGTGCTTGGGGGCGTGGTTAGAGCCCCACACAAGCAGCAGCAGCAGGAACAGCAGACGTCGGGATACGTTTCCACGTTTTTTTTCCTTGTTGTTGTTTTATTTCAATGCGTCTGGCAACTGGCAAAGCACCCAAAGCACCCAAACCACCCAGTGGTAGCTCAACTGCGTGTGTGTATTTTTATTGTATATATCATTGATGAATACGCCGATAACAAATCTCAATCAAATGTCAAAAAGGTAACAGGCAGGCAGGCAGCCAGACAGCCAGGACATTTTTGTCAAGCTACATGTGGTAATGTTGCAATTTTCACGCTGTACACGCGTCGTATGCGCAATTGTTTTACGACCTAACGGTAAGGCCAGGTAAGTGTGTGGCCACACCTGACCCGGCCCCCCATTTTGTGCCAACGTAGTCTCTGACAGCTCAAATTGTCTTTTCGATTTTCAGCCTGTCAAAAGTTTAACCAGCAGCTAAAGCTGGGCCAAAAAAGGAAAACATCATAAAATGCATTGCTGAGCTGCGCTAATCTTTTATGCAAGCAAAAACTGTCAAAGCAACTGAGTTGATTAACATGGGTTAATCGAAAAGGCTGCAGACCTTCAATCGCTCCGAATCGAAAATTCAATGTTCAATATTTGTAGAGGCCTCAGCATATGTTTCCTTCAATGACACTGATATCAATTATAGTCCTGAGCACATATTTTTTGACTTACTTGAAACTTGAAATATATAAAAGTGTGAAAGTGTAAAAATTTATTGTTTGCAGAAACACTTAAAATGTCCATATCTTCATCATAACTGAACCGATTTTCAAGTTTGTTGGCATTTTCTTCATGATTTGTCCCATAGATTGATTCTACATTTAAAAAATATTCATTATTAAACAAATTTTTTTTGGGAATTTTTTGGTAAAAAAAAAAAATTTTGACATGTAAAGTTTTCGGATCCATAGCTCCCACATTTCAAACTCGCATAACTTTGTCAAAACTGAACCGATTTTCATGTTTGACGGCATTTTGATCATGTATTATCCTTAAGATTGACTTTGTATTTAAAATATAATCATTATTAAAAATAAAATTTTTGTGCATTTTTTGGTAAACAAAATATATTTTACTAAGAGATTCTTTGAGTTAAAGTCAGAAAATTTGGTATAGTATATATAATATATATTTTTTGTTTAAAAGCACATGGAGAAATAAGAAATTTAAAACATCGATAACTGCCAATATCTATAAGCACTAAGCATTTATTTTAGGTTATTTCACGTTTAAAGGTCTTTAAAAACTCATCGTTTGGGCATTCAGGCACTCAGACTGTATGGCATTGCTTTCTATGCCCCTTTCAAGTGGCACACAGAGGCTTAACGTACTAATTGACAAGCAAGCAAAAATATTTACGTACTCCAAGTCCAAACATTCTAATCAATGCACTACGACACAGGCGGCAGGACGAGCGCCACAAAGGCCAAGAGCCAAAAAGAGAAATATACTTAGAAAAAAATAAAAAAATAAAAAAAAACAAGAAAAGAAAAATACGAAAATCAATGGGCAATGTGCAGCCTGTACTTAAAAAGAGAGGGATATGGAGAGGGAGAAATAAATAGAGGCAGCAATAGAAAAACGAGGCCTAACGGCAGCCGCACGGACAGGACATGCAGCTGGACAAGAAGCCTTTCAAACAAACAACAATCGCTTGCTGCAGGAACAGGCGAATTCATCAAAGTGACCCCCCTTTCAGAGCAACACCTACCCCCACACCCATGCTCGCCGCCTGGTCTGTCCAACTGTCAAAATGCGTCGAAGCGAACATCATTGGATTTGTGATTGAACAAAAATTTCCATACATTGACTTTTTCTTTTCTATGCGGAGATGGCTCGAAAACGAAACTTTGACTGCCTCCATGCCAGAAAACGTTTCATTTGCAAAATGCATGCTGGAGTGATAATATTAAGCGTACGAGCCCCCAGTTAAAACCTTCATTAGTACGCGCCAGGCGGCTACCTACCGAGCCCACTGAACACCCCCCAGACCACCATTTTGGAGAATTTATATTTACGGTATTGTAAGTTATGCAGTCGGCTGATTCGCACAAATCGTCAAAATGTCCAAGGGTTAGCCAGTGGACAGCCCTATTTGCTTCTATATACTGTGTTTTTTTTTTCCATTTTTTGAGTGGTTTTCGCTGTACGATTAGGCAGTTAGCCAGGACATGACGCACCACCTCCGCCCGCCCCACCCCTCGCCGGACAATTCGATTTGGCTACAGCGTTCAATAATTGTGTAAAGCGTTTTCAGTTTTACATTTCAATCTTAATTTAGTTTTGGGCACAACGTTTGCCTAGCATTGTGAACCGGCTACAGATACGTATCCAAAAACAAACGCAGGAGGGTGAAAAGGGGAGAGGGGGGCTAAGGCTAGCCAAAAATCAGCGGGGTTTGAGGCGTAACGTATGTGAGTGTGTGTGAGTGCGCGCTAAAAAGGCAAATTGTTATTTTTGTTGTTTAGCATTCTCGGCCAGTTGATTTTTTGGCTAATGAAGTTTGCCATTGAGCTTTATTTAATTTGCTGATACCACTGATGGAATGGATTCTGTATGATAAGGGATAGGATTGAATCCTTTGCAACGACATTTTCGATTAACAATGGTTGAGGTATGTGCAATAAGATATGGTCTATTAAAGCTTAGAAATCATTGAGCGTCAAGCAAAAATATAGAGTAGGAAAATATAGCAAACGAAACTTAAGGAACTATATAATATTTATAACTACATATTGTTTATAATATAATGATAGTATAATATAAAAATAGATTACATTATATAAATACTAGTTCAGACTCGCATTAACATTATGTAAACCTGCATTCTGAACAGAGAGAACGTATTATAAATAATTGCAGCATAAAAAGCAGGAGAACAAAAGTAGTAGTAATAGTAGTCAAAGAAGTAGTATTTGTAGTAGCCTTATAAGTAGTAGTAGTATTTTTTTTAATAAAAACAGAAAAAATGCACCAACATATAACTCAGATAGTTGACAAATTCTAATTAAATAAACATAATAAATAAATAATTAATTTAAAAATAATATAATTTTACATATATCTGAATCTGCCTATTTAACTTTAACTATACAGTTATGTAAAAAGCATTATGTGCCATACTGAACTTTATCTATTGGCCGTTCAGAACTCGAATGTTCACCACACGCCAAGCTCTTGATTAATATCCTAACTAATAATCCTCTTTTTGCAGATACCCCACCACTCGACCACAAGCTGTTCAAAAAGCCATTACTTTAATCGAATTTTGTGAATTTGAGCAAATGAGCTAACAGCCGATGCGGAAAAGGACGTCACTGCAACGCCTCCTGTGCGGGAATTTAATAAACTTCAAACAGGAATATTGGCCAAAAAGGCGAATGCAAAGAGCAGATGTGTGCTTGTGGGAGGGCGGGAGAGGGTGTGAGGCGGGTGTAGGCGCTGCAAAATGTCTAACAAACATGCAATTAAGTCGTTAATACTTCATCGATTTAATACACGCGGACAGCAGAAGGTCCTGGGCAAGGATTAAAGCATTAGCGCGTGCGAAGCTAAAGGCAGAGCCATAGATGGCGGAACAGATAGAGCGAGAGAGAGGGAGAGGGAGAGAGAGAGAGGGAGAGAGAGCGCGATCTATTGACAGGCAGCGGAAACGGAAGTGGAAACTGGCCAAGCAACGATTGCAGACATTTGATTAGTTTGTTTTGCAACACTCACATTCAAACTCACACTCGCACTCGCACTCACACTCACATCCATTGCGATATGCAATTACGATATAAAAGTTAAACAAGCAAGCGATACGCGGCTCAGGACTCCGGTTTATTTTGGAGCATTGCTAAACGCGTTTTTGAGCATTTGATTAAAAACGCAAACAAGTCGAGAGTATTCAAGAAGAGAAAGAGTATACCAGGCATTATCCGAGCGCATAAAAAATTAACAATAACGAATGTCCAAAGCAAATACAAACACAATTCATCAGCGGCATTTGTACCTGGTCCACCTGTAATAAAAATCATAACTGAGGCGGGGCGGGGGATGCCGTCGGCAGACGAGTGCCCAACAACACACACACACGCACATATTGAGCTAACGACTGTCGCTTGGTTGGGTAGGGAGGGGAGGGATGGGAGGGGGCGGGTGGTAACGAGCAGCGAGTGGACCCGCATCTGTCTGCGTGCAAAAGGTAAAAACCAATCAAGAGCATCAATAAAAGGCACGTCAATCAGCATGTAGGGTAGGTGGTGCGGGCCAATAGGCTCAGACCGGGCCTCTGCCTCAGACTGTGTTCGAGCACAACCTACCCACCCAACCCCCACCCAATCGCCAACGCCCCCGCTGTGCAGCCAGCACGAAAAAATCATATTTCCGTATATGCGTGCGGGCTTTTGTCTAGCATCGCCCAGCCCAGTGGAACGCGGTTTTTAGTTCAGTCAAGCTGTCATATCGACGCTTTTGCATGCCAAGGATTGCCGCCCCGCCTCCACCTCCCCTCCGTCTGTCTACTGTTTCTGGCTGATGGGCACATATCATGATTTTTCAATAAATTCAACGGCCGTGCGGCACTTTGCTCATTGAATTTTGAACAGTGTTCTGACGAGTGGTGACGTCTCTGTATGTAAGTGTGTGTGTGTGTGTGCTGTCGATTGGCAAAAGTTGGCAGTCCATCCATTTCTGAAGTTTGCTTTTGGCGGTTTTTGTTTGAATAAAGTTTTCAAGACAAAAAATATTTAGAAATTCATTTTCATCTTAATAATTTTGATATATGAAACTTATTCTAAGAATATTTGATTTGTTCTGAAAAGCTTATGAAAGTATTTTACAGAACTTTCACTATCTGGGAAGTTCTTGTATCTTAAAAAGAGTTTAAGAAAATTAATAAAAATGTGTTTATTAATAATACAAAATAATAAACACATTTTAATAAATACTATAACAAATAAATGCATTAATAACAACATTATTGCAATGCAATAGCATTACTTTATTTTACTTAAAAATGTAATTTAAAACCTATTAGACTTTTAACAATGCAAAATTCAGTCAAAATTAATAATTATTAATAATAATTAATTAATAATTAAAAACAACCAACAACTTTGAATATATATGATCTTAATTTGTTTTTATTAGGAGGAAGGACTATTTCAATAATTAGACGCTATAATTAACTAATTTGTGATCTCAAATTTCTTTGAAATAATTTGTTTATTAAATATATACATATATAATTATAGTAATTACTCCGCACACAAGTCGTGCCTTTTTTAATAACAATCAAATTGAAGCCGAATTTAGCTTTAATTATTTTTTCAAAAGCAATCCTTTCCCGTTACTCAGCCCTTCGACACTTAACTGAAACAAAAGAAGGCCGTTAATCAGTCGCCGGGTCCAAAAGTAATAACTCAGCGAAACCCAGACGCATATCAAAGACTGGCACTGCAGCCGGCCAGCCTCATGTCCTGGCGGCAACTATATACTTTGCGGCAACTTAGACCCCCCAACAAACCCTCTTCAGATAAACTCCTCTAGCGCGCACGCATTGCTGCATTAATGCGTATGGAAAACAATTTTTTTGGGGGTTTATGGAAAAAAATGTTATGAATTTGTTGAGGGTTGTAAATGCATGCGTGTGTGTGTGTGTGTGGGTCGCTATTGAAAAGAAGTTGAGTGAAATATACGCGATTTCGCGATTTCAATGCAGATCCTTTCACTTTCCGGTAAGCCACATTTTGCGTGTCTCAGTTGACGCAAAAATAAAATATACAAAAATATGAAATTTAATACAACAAAGTATGGGGCAAAAGGGTTCACTCGCAGGCTAAACGCATGGGTGTAGCTAATGCCACACACACACACACATACGAAAGAGCGCCATTCCAAGAGTAAGGGTATACAATATTCCACTCAAACTCTTTGCTTTAGATTATTTTTTTCTTGTATTTAATTAAAAAAAAAAGGGAAAAATCAGCCAACTCCAATTTTATTAATGAAAAGTCAAGTGATTTGCCAAAAAGTGGGCGTGGCACATACACGCACACGCACAACTCGTTAGGGGTTGTCAAAAAGGCAAAAAAATGTATGAAAAAGGGGATTCGACCTATACACAAGCTTTAAATATTGCGTGAAATTTATGAATATTGAAAATGAAATTAAAAAGTGTGTGTGAAAGGAGAAAAAAAGAAAAGTAAGGGCAAGAAGCCAGAGTAGAAGAGAAATACTATGACAAAACCTTCGAAAATGTAATGTAATTTTTTTAAAAATATTTTTACTTTAATTTTGGCTTTAGTTGACATAACTGGCCTAAGGATTTATCATAACAATGTTTTCTTTCGGATTCTACAAAAGAAAAATATTTAAATATTTTGAAAATGTGCATATTATTTGATCTGCTTCTTAAACAATGCCCCATGCTATGTGCAACGCAATTAATAACTTAAGAGCTGTCTATGAAACGTCCTTTTAATAATTATTTGTACTATTATCTTATGGCTCAATCTATGACATGGGCTCATTTGCTGGTCAGCTTGCTGCCTGAGCAAATAACCCAACAATTGCCCGACACATTTTTCAATAGTGACCCTCCCCCAACTCGCTTTGTGCTGGCCCTAATCAAGACCCAGGCTCCACATTTGGCAGCCGTCACGTTTCAGTGCCCAAAAATGTTCGTTTTTCTTAGAATTCTGCGAGCGTACCCAAAAACTTTGTGGGGCTGCAGTAAAATTGTTGGACAACCGTTGCCGCCTGCGTTCAATTGCCCAGCAGCAACAGCAGCAACAACTCGGACAACAATAAGGACAATACGAAACATTACTGACTTCAGCTGGCAACCTTTTAATAACAACAATTTTTACGAGCGCTGACGTCATTGCCAATGGCCAGGCCCAAAGCGCTGCACTATGGAGAATGTTACCTTATTTTCGGCTCAAATATAGTTTTTTACAACTGCATAAAAGAAATAAATTCCAATTACATCAACTAGCAATATTACATATGAGAAATTTGAACAGCATGCGAGTCTACTAAACAAAACTATGTGAATTTTGTTGTTAATTACAAATACTTCCAAATTCATAATATTTTATTACTTTATATTTGTGATTGGTGCAGATTTTTAAATTGAATGTGATTGATGCCGTAAGTTTAACTTGAAAACTTCTGTCAAGGTTTACGTTAAAAAACTTGAACTTTTGATGAAGCTACAAAATTTTGGATACAGTTTGAAATTCTGTTTTTAAAATGAAATTTGTAACAAAGTTTAAGTTCATCGTTTGAATTGTGGGCTTGTTCATTTTGCTTATATTCAAAAAGGAAGGCCTAGTTTTCCAAAAACATTTTTAAACAGTTTCAGAAAAATGTATCAATCGACTACACCCAAAAACATTGCACAATCTCGCAGTAATCAATTAATTTCTAAAGACAGGTTAAATTTTCCATAGTCCGCTACTGACATACATATATATTTTTTGGCAAGTGCGTTTGTGTTGTGCCACACACACACACGCATACACACGCACACCAATGTTGCGCCATTTAATGACATTTCTTTTTCTGCGTGTAACATTATTTTAGGCGCTCGTGTAAATACGCCCGCTGCAGTTGAGGCACGTCTGCTGTCTCGCTCGCACTGCTCCTTGCGCCGGCCATCTGTTTGTCTCTTTCTACGCATTCTGTGCACGTTTCTTGGCCTAGCTGTAAATTATTGTGTATACGCCTCAGTGCGCCAAAAATGCGTGCGGCATGAGTAATTAGCAGCCGCAGCAGGCAGCAGGCAGCAGGCAGTACTGAGCACTGTCTGTATACACACACAATACACACGTACACACACCCACACCCGCACACTCGCACATGCTTCCCATACACCTTTGATTATTACAATAAATAATTGCCTAATTGCATTAGCCCCAAAATTTATGCTGCACTTTTGCACTTCAAAGCGCTGCCAACTCATTTTCTCTACACTTTCGCTCTCTACAGGGGAGGGGAGGGGAGGGGATGCGTAAATATTTGCCAAAAACTGGGTGACAATTTGCTGCACAAATGCGTGACTGTCGCTCCGTTCAACCCCCAAAAGACCAAAATACATATAAGTTTATGCTTTTGGGCTGCCCATTCTGGTTGTGCTGCCCCTGCCCCTGCCCCTGCCCCTCGCCCAGTCCCTGTTAGCCACCCTTAAGCACAAAAGAAAATTGATTTTTCCGCAGTTATGTTCGGGCTGCAGTCTGCGTTTTATGTGCGTTTCGAGGCCTTCGCATACAAAACGAAATTCTCCAAGTTTCGAGTCCCTTTTGCTCGTTCTTGTACAAGGGCATAAATTATGTGCGTGCGGCTCCTCTCTCTGCATGTATGTGTGTGTGTGTGTGTCTTTGTGTGTGTGCGTGTGTACCCTTAGTTGGGCTTTTGATTGGCGCCTGTGCGCCTGTGCATCGTTTGTATTGTTTTGACACTTTTACTTGAGTTGATTTGCAGCAGCAGCCACAGGGATTACTTTGGCTGGGCTTTGGGATGGCAAATGGGCTCCCAACTGGAGTGGACATTGGACTAGGGACTAATGGCATCTCTAGATATACCCCGTAGGCAGTAAACTTGTGTCACCAGCCGGAAAAAGCTACAAGGATTCAGGCTAGTCTGCAATTTAAGTCCGTTAATTTCAAATACCAACTGAAGCTGCGGCAGCCAAAGAGTTAAATATACACTGAACTTAAGTATTAACTGAAAAATGGGAATCTACATAATAAAGTTGATAATTGGCATATATTATTGTTGATTATAATCAACAGTCATGGATCTCAGAGTTTAGATTCAAAGAAAAAACCAAACTTTTTGACTTCAATGAGCCTGACAAATATTGTCAAACTCAATCTAAGTAATTATGGTAATTTCCATAAAAAAAATTTTAATTTTGAAATGTTTTTATAATTTAAATATTCCGAATAACATTAAGAGTGTTTTTAAGTTTCAACATAATATCAGAAACTACAAAATATAAATTTGCATTAAATCTCTTATAACTTCAGTTACATATGCCCGAAAACTGACAGAAGCAAAGAAACACAATTACAAGAAAAAGCCATAAAATCGCAGTAAACAACATATTTCTTTTGTACACTTACAAATTGCTTTAACGAAGCTCGCTTTAAACGCAATTTTGATACAAACTCAACCCCCAAAGCAAAAAATTCGACCCATTTACTTGACGAATGTCACTTTTGGTAACATGCAGCTTAGATTTGTGTAAGTACAACACCTATTTGGACAGAAGGCATCGAAGAAACCGGTTTGAGGATTTCCAAAAAAAAAGAGGATGTTCAGCCAGGCGACTGCTAGTGGAAACTGCAATTAGTTGGAACGGCACACGCCTGTCACATCAGCAATTTTGACAGCTTAACGGCTGATGGGAAATCAACCCTTGCAGATTGCAACAAAGATGCTGACGACGTTGCTTAATTAACTAAACGCAACCAAAGTAAAAAAAATAAAATAAAACAAAAGTTGTTGCAAGCGCAGCGCTGTTGCACTTCAGCATTTCGGGGGTTGCTTTGATGATGTTGCAGCTGCAACAAAACGAGAATTAGACGTACAACATGCGATACCCACCCCTGGACATGGCATGCGGGGCGCCACTCGACCCTTGGCCCGAAGCTGAGGAGCGGGAGAGGGTTGCAGCAGCGTGTGCAGTGCCACTGGCTTCATTATCAGCGCAGCGCATTTGCAGCACGTGCCCAAAAGGAACAGGACCCGGGCAATGGATGAAGGGAGCAGGGAGTAGGATTTAGAAAAAACTGGCTGCACTCGTTTGTGTGTGCGTGTCCGAGATTTTTCCTCTTTTTTCCCGGCCGGGCTGAGCGTAGTAGAGCCAAAGGTGGTTGCCAGGACGGCAGCGTTTTACACTTGAATTTTCTTCAAAAGAAATTGCATTTTTTCATTTCGCTGTTGTTGTTGTGGTTGCATGTCAGAGTGGCAGGAAGTGTGGTACCCAGAAGCGGGAGGAGGGGGTGGGCCACTGTGTGTGCATTCAGCTGTTGAGCATCAGTGTGGGCATCGGTGGTGCGGTCGTTGCTATGGGTGGCTAACATTGTTATTCTTTGGTGTGAGGTTAACAAACTCAAAGTAACTTTTTTTTTTGGTTGCTTGGGACAATGAATATGACTTGTAGCTGGAGTTGAGAGTTGGGCATATGCTTATGGTAGAATTGCTTTGGCCATGATGCTGCAGCGTTTGAGGGATGTAGGTCTAACAAAATCGATAATAAGCTGAGAACAGACTTACGCTAACAATTGCCTGTGAGTGTATTTTCCTAATTAGTAAGCAAACAATTAGTTACCTGCAATGAAAGAAAAATACAATAATTAGTTAAATAATAATAATAAATAGTTTTCTATATTTGTTTAGGTTAATGCTATATCTAAATATATTTGCACAACGCGACCTTAATATTTATTTCGAGATATACATATGTACCTATACAATTTCAAAGTCATCCAATACGAATGCATTCCACATGCGACGTTCACATGCACATACTGCAGCCGACCAATGGGCATGTAATACCATTAAAAAGCCAAAAGCAACAACAGTTATTTAACGAACAACCTTCGCGCATTCAGTAAATGCAAAAAACAGCAACAAATATGTCAACAAGCCGACGAATTAAAATTCACAGCGCTGCACGAACTTGAAACGACGAAGCAAAAAGCGCATGCGAATTAATTGCAACGACTACAGCAAGAACAACAACAGCAACACAAGCACAAGTAGCCGAAGAGCAAGCCGAACCAGTTGAACTAAACGATCGTTGAATGTCGCTCGCGTACATTTTGCTTTCTCTGTCTCCCTCTTTCTCACGCGAACTTGCCAAATAAACTGCACTCACACACACGCATGCAGTTATAATTGTCGGTGTATCGGCGATGTGCAGTTCCTATTGGACGCATTGAAATGCGCAAAAATGGCGTTTAGCTAATTGGAATGCGAGACAGATAATTCAAGTCAGATAAAGTTTTGCGTTAGAAACGAACCAGACAGAGCAACAACAATGCGAATCAGTGAAAAATGTGATTTAAATTGTTAATTAAACATTTCTAGAGGGAACACAAAAGAGTAAAGATAAGGAATGGCACATTAAATGAATAGTTTAGATACCTATGCTACATAGCGCGAAATACATATATATTTTAGCACCTGTAGGTCAGTTAAACTTTGTTATTGGTTGAATGACTATCAGTCAATATTTTATGATTATTGCATAACAGCATAATAAAAAACATATGTACATACGTCAGTGCCAGCAACAACAACAATAACAACAACAAAAAAGTAACAACAAATAAATACAATATTATTACGTATGTGTATGCGTGTTTGCTATCTGCGCACGTATCTGTTTTTATAGCGATTATATATTTATATATGTATGTCTCTAGGTTCTTTTTTGCGTATTTTTTTTAAACGAGCACTCGCGTGATTTCCGCAAATTTAACCTACATTTTGTATTTTGGCGCAAGAGAAGAGTAGCCAAAAACGAAATGCCGAAAAACTGCAAGCACCAATGAAAGCGGGAGCAACAGAGTGAGAAAGAGAAATAGAGAGAGAAAGAGAGAGAGATAGAGAGAAAGATAGAGAGGGAGACCAAGCGCATGGTAGCTTTTTTTCTGCGTAGGTTCCATTTTTTAGTTTTGTAGTTCTGATTCCGCTTTCTGGCGAACTTTTTCTATGGCATATGCAGGCGTCGATGTTGGTGCCTGTATACATACATATATGCATGTGTGTGTGTGTGTGTGTATGTGTGTGCCATGCGCAGCTGAATTAATACACTTGTGCCCAACTGAAACACTCACACACACTTGAACAAAGCAAGTTTGAGCTGTTCGCGAATATCAGTAAGAAGCAAAGCAAACAAGCATGAAATATATATGTATTTATATGTACATATATACATATGTGTTTACATATAAAGCTGTGCACAACCACACACAGTCGCGTACACAATCGGCATATCTTGTTTGTTCTAAGCTACCAACACAGGCGCACTGCGAAACAAGGTCAAATGCAGTTATTTGCTCAGTCGACGATGGCGGCAGCGAATTCGGCACTGGCAAAAATAGAAGCACAGAAAACACACACAAAATGTTGCTTGTTGTTAGATACCCTGTATATATTTGAAGCGCAAAAATAAAATTGCTACTATAAGTTCTGTAATATTGTTTTGATAAGTAATAATAACATATAATTATAAATCTTTAATCAAATATGATAGTATCAAAATTAGCTCTTCTTTTAAGTTTTCTGATGTCAGAATCTGCGCAGAATCTGTCTGTTGTATAAATCAAATTGTCTTGAACTGCGCGTTGCATGTTTATATACAGCACATTATGCCCTCTCTCTATTGTTGTTTATAGGGTATAGAAACTGACGAAAACGGTTTACTGGCAGTTGTGTCGCCTGGCTGCTGCATATTTGCCAGTGCCAGCGTGCGGATGTGTGAGTGTGTGTATATGTGTTTAGTTACTGTTTGATTTATCTTTTCCGTTGTTGTTGCTGCTGTTGCTGTTGCTGCTGCTGCTGTTGTGCAGTCTCTGCGCCTGCGCCGCAAGTTAGCGCTGCGCTTACTTTTGCCATTATTATTTTTATCGGCTTTTGCCTTTTTCAAGGATATTCGGCGCCGCGATGCGGTTTCTTTCAGTTTGTTCTCTTTGCAATTTGTATGCTGCGCGTGTGAGAACGAACAGCAACAACAACGAGATCTGCGTGTTAGTTAGTCAAAGGAATTCCAGGAATTGGTCGCGCATGCGAGAGGTGAGAACAGAAACTTCAAGATCTTTCTGTGAGTGGATCTCAGTTTGTATATATACATATATATAAATATAAAACTATATATGTGTGCGTGTGTGCTTTGAAGTGTTTATTTGTTGTGAATCCAAAATTGAATGAATTGAATAAATGCGCGTTTTGCACATTGGCATCAATTAAGCAATTAATGCATGTGAAATATGCAAAATATGATGTGGAATTTTGGACTTGTGGATTGACCTTCACATCAGAGAGTTATAACTACATAGATTTTTGTATGCATATTAGAAAAAACGTTAAGTTAAGGATGTGATTTGTGATGTATCTATGCATGATATATAGTTTAAACAGAAATAACAAACGATTATAATACATATTTAAGAGCTTGATATCTGTGAGTAGATTTTACAAATTAAAAATGTATACAGAAAAAAAATATACAAAAAAAAAAATAAAGCAGGATTTTATAATAATGTGCTTTGATTTAGGAAGAATGAGTTTGATATAAAACAACGATTAAAAAAGTTTATATCTAGCCTAAAATATTATATATTATTGCTGATGGGTAAAACGTATTTTGGAAGGAAATGAATTTTTTTTAAAGAACTCATCTATATTTGTATAAAACCAAATTAGCATTAAGTAAAATCGAAAACAGCTCAAATCTGAAGATTGTTTACTATGCACTTTATATACAAGTATGTAATATATAAAATACTTATACAAATAATATAGGGGCAATCACAGCACAATACGAGCTATGAGCTAATTATATCCAAGTGTTGGGTATGGAAATATACCTGCATCTTTGTTTACGCGTGGAACACTAAATAAGTTCTGAGTTATGCATATGCAATTATACGATTGACTTCTCCAATTCTATGTAGATAATGTGTTGATTTGATAGATTTAGTGGAATTCACAAAAGTTCACAATTAGCACAAATTAACTAAGTTCCAACTACAAATACGATGCGTATTTATATATATGTATGTACATATATATACTACATACTACATATGTTTATATATGTATGTACATATATGTATGTGGAACCTCTATGTACGCGCACAGAACCCGGACTCGGACTGACTCGCGCTGACAAATAAAATTATTTACTTTTTGTTCGGCTAACCAAAAAGGCGCATTTGTTGCGCTCTCTCTGTTGCACAACAGCTAGTGCCCTCTCATTTGCACTCTTTGACTATGCCAGTGTGTGTGTGTGTGTATTTGCTCAGATCTGCGACTGGTACAGAGCACTACAACAACAACAGCAACAACGAACAGCAGCGGCGCATTTTGCTGTTATTCGTCATTGCTGACCTTGGTTGCAATCTTGACTGTGTGTTGGTTTGTCAAAAATTTAGGTGTTGTTGTTTTTTTAAATACTTTTTTTGCAAGTTATTTTTATAATTTTTATGAAATTGATTACTTGCATTTTGGATATGCAAACAACTCTGCAGCTGTGCACAACGGAAATCAGTTAATTTCCGTCAAAGAAACAAAAAAATTAATCATACGCCGCGTTACCCAGCAAATTAAACAAACATTTTAACAAAACATATTATTGTTATTATTATAGCAATACAAAACGTGTAATTAATTGCAATTGCACAGTTTAATAATGTTTAAACTATTTTTAGTCACCTTAATAACAACACAAAAATAAACAACAACAAAATTTTCCATACGACATTGAAAGCCACGCGCAAAAAAATATTTTATTTGCTTCTTTTTTTATATTGTTTTGCTAGATATTTTATTTTCAGCACTGACAACAAAAAAAATAAACTATATGAGAACCACCCAGAGGCAGCTAGGTAGGGCGGCGTTTAGACTTTGCAGCATTGCAAAAGGCAGAAGAGCACAAAAAGTATCTAAGAGATACGCGCCGTCAGCGACTGACTGGCAACGGGAGGGGCACACGGCAAGGCAAGCACACCGAAAGCAAGCAATGCCGTAAAAAAAAGCGCAGACACACTGCACACAAGTGTCCCAGTTCCACGAATCTTTCATTCTACGCTGCTTCCACAACAACACACAGTCAAACATCGAACGCGCTAAACGAAAGATACGACAAAACGAGTAAATAATAACGCTAATACATAATAATAATAATAACAACAACAACAGCAACGGCAACAGCATCAATAACAGACAGCAACGAAATTTTGGCGACGGCAGCGGCATCTACACACAGTTGTAGATACAATGCCGACTGATAGACAGCTGCAGATACATTTTGCACACAGCCAAAAAAGATACTTTTTTGCGATCCGTTTTATTTGCACTTTGCTGCGTTGGCGTCGGGCAATTTCGTATATACATACAAAATATATACATGTATATTTTTGCTATTTTTTTTTTTAATTTTGTATATCATTTAATTTATGAACTTTTGCATTTCGCACTGGATTGTTGTTTACTTTGTTTTTATTTACTTAAATTTTTTTCAAATTTATTTGCACTGTTATGTCATTTAAAATAAATTTTTTTGTTGTCTGCCTTGGCGCATTGAAGTTTGCATTTGATCTCACAGACATAATCTTTTGGTTTTATTGTTTCTCACTCTCCAATTCTACTTTACGGAAGCTTTGTTAAACACTCTAGTCTATTAATGTAGGGGATCAAACTTATTTTCCGATGTGTCATCTATACCTAAAGTTAGTTAGGTTTTAAAACTCACAGCTTCATATATTTATTTTGAATTTTTACGCAGTTTGTATTTTACATAATTATTAGTATTTTTTTTTTGTTTTATAGCTTTAGCTTTAAGCAGTTTTTTTGCTATCTAAAAATAAAATCCCTATTTAGTTTGTAATTAATTTTTGTGTATTTAAAGCTACATTAAAGCTGCAAGTTACTATTTAGGAAAAATGTTATGCCAAAAATTGACAAAAGTTTTATCTCATACAGTTATTAAGTAGCTAAATATTGTAGTTTTTACAGATTACAAAAACTATCAGATTATTATTTTGTTATGATAACTTTTACGTATGTATATTTGTATATGTATATTTGGGATATATGTATGTATATTAAATATATTTACAAAACAATTTTTTACTTTTCATAAATTATATTCAGTATTTGCCAGCCAAGTAGTTGAGCTTATTTAGTTGTTTATTCTTTGTGTGCTTTGTTTTTGGAGATTATCTCATTAGAGCACATTTTGTATGCATTTTATATTGTGCTCCTTTTTGCGCAGTTGCTACTACAAAAATATTGCCGCAATACCCCCTCCCCGCAGACAGTCATCAAAACCCCCGCTTGCAGTCTGACAGCCGACTGACATTAAAAAAAAACACACATTTTCGGGTTTTTTCACGCTTCTTGTTTTTACAGTGAAAACAAAATGAATACAAGCGAGTTGTTGTTGTTGCTGCAGTTTTTGTTGTGTGTCTGGCGCAATTTCAAAGTCACAATTGGGCGACTTGGAGCTGATGACATTCAACAGAAAGCGCAAAGCAGAGCGGGAGTTGGAGAGTTGGAGAGTGGAAGAGGTGAGAGGGGGCAGTGCCAGCGCATACATACGAAATCAAATTAATTGCAAATTGCTGCTGCAAAATGCGGGTTTTGTTTGTAGACATTGTTTCTTTTATATTTTATTTTTTTGCTGTTATTTATTGTAGGTAATTGAATTGCATAGAAAATTGCGCAGTGCATTTAAGTGGTAATATATTTTTGCACACGTTCAGCAATCGTAATTGGTTTCTGCCTAAATAATTAATTGTTTTTATTATATTTAAATTAATTTAATAATAAACAGGTAAACTGTCAGTAAACTATTTATTAATTTATTTATATTTTTAACATTAAAGTTTTTTAAATATAAAATTTGTATGTGCATTATATATGTGTTTTATTGATATATTTATTATATTATATTATATAGCGATATATATATGTAAACAATTGCTTGTAAGCATTGTTAATAATAAATAAACCACATCATTAACACGCTCATCAACGTCATCATCATCAGCCACAACAGATTGCCGTTAAATGTATTGCCAACGACAAAAACAACAACAGCAGACAAAACGACGTCGACGTCGACGTCAACATCGTCGCTCCCCCCAACGTTGACTTCGATGTCTTCATTTCAAGTTCAAGTTCAAGATAAATTTTATTTTATTTTATTTCAGCTGCCTTTTTTCCTTTTCTTTTTACGCTTTTTTACATGCTCGCACAGCTACAGATACGTACGTATCTGTGCTTCTGGGTGTGTGTGTGTGTGTGTGTGTGTATGTGTATCTGTGTCTTGTTGCTGCTTTATATGCATAAATATTTTCATTCATACAGTCAGCCCCAGCGCTGAATGAAGCGGAGTTTCGACGCTGCTTTTCTTTTTAGCGTTTGCTCCCAAAACGCTTTTCCACACAATAATGATTTAAGAAAAGAAATTATAGCTGATTTATATTAGTCACACTTGTGTGCAGAGGTGTTTCATGGCTGCGAGTATTTTGGTTAAAGACAATGAATTCATAAAAAATAAACATTTTTAATGTATATTAAGTTCAGCATCATTTGGGCTGAAGTTAAGAATCTAGTACTTTATATATGTAAAATAATATAATAAAGGTAAAGTAACTGGAAAATTTATTTAAAAAAAAAATGTTTGTCACATTGAAAATATAAGGTACTGAAATTTCTTTAAAATTAACAGTAATATAACAGTAATGTTTTCTGGTAAAATTAAGCAGTAAGTGAGGAAAACTGTTTTGGGTTATTTTCTATCACAGAAAAAGTATATCATGTATTGTTTACTAGGACATGGCATATAAATATGTATAATTCATACCTATTTTTATAGCTGCCACAATTCGGTTTAATGACAAATGCAATTTGTAGATAAAAATCTAACACCTACACACACACACACCCACACACTTTTTACACACATTTATAGACCGCGTCGCACTTTCCTTTGGCTGCCAAAATGTCATAACTTTCGCTTTCTTCGAGACGGCGTTGCCAAGTTGGGAATCTCCAGTGTCGACCCTCAGAGGTCCCCGTCGCAGTGCCAAGTTGTTGCACGCAATCAGCAGCAGCAACAACAACAACATCAGCAACAACAGCAACAACAATAAAGGCAACAAATGCGAACAATAATAAATAAAATGTTTGTGTGTGTGGACAAAGCACACAAAGCCAAGTAAAAAGTAAAAGTCATGCGACAAAGCAAATTTTTTTTTTTCTTTTTTTTTTTGCAGTAAATTGCATGCGACATTTGCGTTTCGTTCGGTTTCATTTATTTTTTTTTTTGTGCGCCTTTTCTGTCCGTTGAAGTCGTGACAAACGCGTCTGGAACAAATTTGAGTGCCGGCTTTATATATATACATATATAGATCGCATATACATATATATATGTATGCATGTATATGAAACGAAGTACCTACAAATATCAATGTTTTTTTTTTGGGTGGGTGCTTAAGTGTGTGTTGCGTGTTGTTGTCTTTCGTGGGTGTCGTTGGATGCGTCACACGCTTTTTTAATACTTGCCCCAAAGAAATGTTTGCTTTGCAAGCCTTATTTTTTGTTGCTTTATTTTGGCTATTGTCTATAACAAATTTCATATCAATTGTTTTTATAAACATTTGACATTTTGTGGCTTTTGTGTGGGCGAGTTTTGGACAAAAGAATTGTTTTATTTGCTTTTATTGGAAAGTCTTCTGTGTAAGTGTTGAATTATTTAACAAAATCCATTGTTGTAAATGCAACTTGAATCTTAATTTATTATGTTGATTTCATTTAGTTTTGGCACATTTCAAAAGACTTTTTTTTATTTATTTTGCAAATAAAGTCCTTGAAATCAAGCGCATTTCTAAATCAAATAACCGCCCGACTTTGACTATCCTTGTTTTGTATCCTTTGAACAACTTCTGACAAAGTGAATTCCGCTCGTCAGTGGCGCATGTTAAGCGGTTTTGTGCCGAATCCCTTGAACAAAAAACCTTTTAACCTAAGCCCCCGAAAAACACTCATCGATGGAAAACTAAAACCTTTTATCAAAGATAAATAAAATGACTGCAAATGTAAAAAACAAACAATTTTGGGACCAGACGGCGCTTTGTTACAGAATTTAGTTTTTCGGTGTTGCATGCGACAAATGCAGCTGCAACTCAATTTGCGGGGATTGCCAAGCTGCAGATACCCTGCAGCAAGTGCGGGTGTATATTAAAATTCTTTGATGTTCTTAAGAGTGAGCTTAAAAATGAATTTAATTGACAAAAGAGTTACATTTAACACGGCTAGATTTTAAGATACCCTGTAGTAGAAAATAAAGTACCTATAAGTACAAATGCACGCACCAAAAATTTAAATTAAGTTGCAAAAAAGTTGAAGTTAACTATATTCGACTAACAGTTACCCAGTAACAGAGCTTAAAGTATTTAGTAACTATCATTGAGATTTAAAATGCTGTCAGACATTAATAACGTATAAAATACCCTATATTTAGTACTCTTGATCATAAACTAAGTTAGAAAGTTACATTAAAATAAAAGAAAACTAACAATCTGCAGTCTGGCTTACCTCTAGATCGAACTTATCTATTGTCTATAGGGTATAAAAGGCTGTAAAAACATATTCGCATGTGTAGCTCCATATGCAATGGCTGTGCTAACAGAATGCAGAGCTCCGGGCACCAAAAAATAGCAAAACGAAAAGTGGAAACTGCTCTTGGTCTGTCTGTAGCTGTGGGTTGCTGCAGTCGAAAGTAAAATAAATTAAAATATTTTTATCTACACTCGTGCACGTAGCCTGCAACCCCCAACAACAGCAACAGCAGCAGCAGCAGCAACAACAGCAACAGCAGCAGCAACACGAACACAGACACAGCTGTGGCAAAAGTTTTTCCAAGC
>SCDS01000140.1:0-92045 GCA_004149465.1 Drosophila nigromelanica | reverse complement strand
AATATAAATTTAATTTTTAAAAAATCAATCATAGCTGTATAAAAATTGCGTCGGCCACCTTTTGAATTGTTATTTTGTTAACTTTAAGCAAAAATTGAAAAAAAAGTAAGTCTTGAAAATTATAGTTTTATTTAAGTTGTTAATGTCTGTAAGTTCGCTTATTTCGCACACCTTACAACAAATTTTTTTTAAATTCTAAAATTAAGAACTAAGCTTTTATCTGTTGATGGATAAGACAGATATACGGGTTAGTTATAAAATTGGCAAAATCATCTCATGAGCTCTGCCAGTTTTTGCCAGTTTTTTAGACTGCCTTTCCACAATGGCCACGCCCCATGGTCAAGTCCAGCAAGCAAAATGCAAAAACTGCAGCGAAGGCAACGCTTAATAGACATTAGTTAGTCCGAAACCTGCTGCTGAACGAGAGGGGTAAAGGGAAAGGCAACGGGATTGGCACTGGGACTGGGACTGAAACTGCGATTTTGAGCACAACTTTCCTGCTGAGTTGTCAGGGGAGGGGGGTTGCTGGGGGGAGGTTGCGGCTGTGGCTGCGGTTGGGTTTGGGGGCAACTTTTAGCTTTTTGTCTTTGGTTGCATTTTTTTTCTTTTTGTGTTTTTTGTGTTGCATTACTAGTAGAAATTTTGCAGTTTAGCAGCAATTTTGGTTCATTTCTTTTTGGGTTGCCGCACGGCTCGAACTTAACGAGCGTTGTTAATTGTAACCATATACGATATCCATAGTGCCAGACCCGCACCCGGATCGTACAGTCAGCCGGCTTCGTGTTGCCACCCCCCCTTGGGCCTTCCCTTTGTGCTCTCCGCCCGTTGTAAGTGTTGCGGCAGCGCGTTTTGTTCGAGGCTGTGGCAAATGTGTCATTAGCCATGTTTCATGACCCTTTGTCATGCACAAATAATTATAATTTAATACACTTTGCTGCTGCAGCAGGTTGCAATGGAGAGGGAAGGGAATGGAGGGGAGGGCGATCTGACGGACGGACAGCCACCCTTGCGGGCAGTGTGGTGATTTTTCCAAAACAGATTCGCGTTGTTTTCAATGCAAGCTGAATTTTCCACCCGACATTAACTGTGTGTGTGCGTGTGTTTGTGTGTGTGTGTGTTTTTACGTTACTTTGTGCCACATAATTGCCGACAATTTGCTGAAGTTGCAGCACACGCCTGGCAATTACCCAAGCCCTAGCGCATGCACAGGATGTGTTTTAGTGCCCCACCCAGGGCAGCTTGCTCAATACACCCTCCCTCGCATCCCCTTCCTGTTCATTTCCCATCCCCCTGGTCTCCATCCCCGTTCATTCCGCTGTCTGTCGCTACTAATTTCCAGCTGGCTGCAGAATATGAAAAGTTTGTCTTGGCTAATTTGCTTTATGGCATTTTAATTGTATTTGCCCAACTTACGACTCGAAAACTCAAAC
Organism: Drosophila nigromelanica; assembly: GCA_004149465.1. Lineage (NCBI taxonomy): Eukaryota > Metazoa > Arthropoda > Insecta > Diptera > Drosophilidae > Drosophila > Drosophila nigromelanica. Next base: position 90,615 of record SCDS01000140.1, on the reverse strand, counting down.
TCAAACTCAAACTGGCAAATGGAAACTCAGAGCTAAGAACTGGCAACTGCTGTCGTCTGCTGAAAATTTAATGAGCTTATGAATTTCTAACGTATCTCCAATGTGGCCAAATGCACCTGGTTGCCCTGCGTAGCCATGCTCAAGATACGAGCTACACGCTTTTCCTCGATAAGCACTGCCCAATTATCGATAATTTATGAAAGCAATTGAAGCCAACTCAACATGTGTGTGCACTCTCTATCTGTCCGTCTGTGTATCTATCTGTCTGTCCGTCTGTCTGCCTGTCGGCCTGTGTGCGTGTGTGTTGCACATACAAATGAGCAGATGAGGCCCCAATGGGTGCAAATATAATTCTTATAAATAGACAACAAAAGAGACCCTTGTCGACAGTTGGCAATCATCATCATCAACATCGTCGCCGTCGCCGTCGTCGTCGTCAACCAACTAAGTAAATAAAAACTCAAGCCCAGTCCCAGGTCTTAGTTCTCCTAGTCCCCAGTTTCACTTCTAGAGGCGCTACATGGAAAATATGCACTTAAAGAAATTCTAGTATGCTGTAAAATTCGAGAAAATTCCATATCTGAAGATTCTAAAATTAGGTATAAAATTTGGCTTTGAATTTTACGTTTATTATTTACTTGCACACTTAAAAAAAAGCAAAAAACTTTTTAGTTAAATTTTATTTACTGTTCGTTGCTCACTTATTATCCCATATTCGAAAACCCCAAAAATTTGACAAAATTAAACCGATTTGCATATTTCAAATATATGTATTTTTGAAAATTAATAGGGTACATGTTTTGGTTACAAGTTTACTTGCTTAGATTTAGCACTGTATTTAAGTCATGTATTTTGGGCCTACAATTTTATTTCTTATAAGGACTGTATTTTTAAAAATGTACTAAATTTATTGTGGTTTTTCTTCGAGTGTATCCATCGTCAGCGACGCCTTTGGCTTTAAGTAGTTGCCTTCAGTTGCCGTCTCAAATATCACCAAAGTCACAAAAACATGTCAATATTGTCAGCAACAACAACGAACACGTTAATGAAACCAAATAAAAACATTAAATGTTAAAAGCAGGAAAACAAAACATGAGAATAAAATACATTGCATTGTATGGAAAAGTTGTTTCACAATAAATAGACGCATAGATGGAATGAAAACATGTCCATAAATATTTGTTAGCAGTTATGTGTTGATACAAATGGTTTGGATCGACGATCGGTCGATTGATATTGATGTTCATGTTCATGCTGATGTTGATGTTGATCTTCGGGAGGGGCCTGAAAATACAGAAACTCGAACAAGAACTCGAAACAGACTTGACACGTTGCCAGCAAATTGGTTCTGGCACGAAATAAAATGCTTCCATAAAAGTGGGTTTAATTTTAACTAGTGCAGAGCAATAAGCTCACGGAACTAATTAATAACTGTTCAGCTTTGTTTAACTGCTTTCTTAAACAGCAAATAACGTAGCATTATCAATGAAATTGGACATAAAAATACTTGCTTTCTTAATCTGAATAAAATTAGTTAAACTGGCTGCTAATGAATTTGATAAGCGAATGAAATATGTTTTCTCATGGTAATGCAACTAGTTTATAAAGCGGGTTCTTTCTCCCAGCCACAAAGAGACGTAGATAGATAATAAAGTACAGTGGATGCTCGATAATAGAGCAGCGTATGGAACGGTTTGAAATCGGTATTGCATTTTCTTTTTAAGTACAGTGAATTTGAAAAATAGAATTGTTCCTAAAATTTTATATACCCAAAATCTTGTTGCAAATAAATTTTCGAATTATTAAAAATTTCAAATTCATCTGCTTGGCACACAAAAATTAATTTTCAATTAAGAAATCTATGTAATAAAACTCAAAACTAAGCCGTTCCTAATACCGAGCAACTGCTGTGATAAACTACCTAAGAACTGAACTAGATTTTTAGGTTTAGCCCAATTTCGAGTCTGAATTATTAAACGAGTTTTTTCTCTATTTCAGCTTTGTATAAGCTATTGATTCCACCTTCGATTATGGATGACTTTCAGAGTGCCAGTCCGCAATAGCCACGTTCAAACAGCCTCTAGCTCATTTATTATCTTATCTTGGCACACACATGCACTCAATAAAAGCACCTGTTCGCTTCTCTCTTCCGTTCCCTTGGTGCATGTCACTTACCACCTCAACAATTTTTTGTTTTTTCTTTTCCAAAAAAAAGAAAAAAACAACAACTAAATGCATACAATAAATAGCGCACAATTAACAAGTTGCTAGTGATTTATGCCGACATCGCCGGTTTTGTCGGGGTGCCTGTTTTCTGTCTCTGCGCCCGGGATCGACTCTAGGCCACATTGCGAGATTTTATGGCACCCCAGCCGTGCCGCGAAACAATGCAGGAGATAATTTTTACGAGGCACTCTTACTGCGCCATATGTTGCCCGGTCAGGACGGCACAGAAGAAAAGAAGAAGAGAGTGGTCTACCTGAGACCTGGCAGACTCTCCATACTCGTGCCTGTGCCCTTCTGGCCCTTTTACGATCGAGTGTAATTAAAAGATTTGGAAAAGGCGTTAGGCATGCGCTCGACAGCCTTGACAGCCGACCGTCCCAGGGCTCATTAAAGCTGTAAAGTCAATAGAGAGAGAGACAGATAGAAAGAGAGAGAAGAAAGCAAGGCTCGCCTCTTGGGCTAAAGGGTTGCAACGGCAACCGACTCTTTTTCATTGTTCGTGTGAAATTCAATTTTGATTTGTGGCAATAAAGTTTCGGCCCGTCATGGCTATTGATTTTTAATTTCCAGCTAAAGTTTACCATTCTCTGACAGTTTAGCCGGAACTTTTCTAATTGCCGCCACCAACTCGTAGCTCGCAACTCGCGTTCATAATTCTCCAGCTGGAACCTGGCTATCGAACAAAGCAATATTTGCTCAAGTAATTTTGGTCCGAAAACTTCCTTGCCCGTTGCCGCCACGTGACCACTTGAACTGGCTAACAACAAGGGGCGCTGGAGGAGGGGGAACTTCTCCAAGGAGCTGAGACTGCAGTTTTTGGCTTCTTTTCTGCTTTTTATACGCTTGCAGGGTATCATAGTTTTGTCACGAAACGTGTAACGCATTCAAAAAGTTTTTACACCCGCAAAACTATTGTCTAATCAAACTGTTGTAGATGTGAGCTTCCCATACTTTTAACAGGCAAACGATAATATAAATACCAGTAACATCAAACTACTATATAATATATAGAAACAATTGGTGATAAAGTGAGTTTTTGTGTAAAAACACACAGTTAACACAAATATTCTATAAGGGTATTTAAACTCGGGCACCCCGATTATAACTATTTCCTCTCGTTTTTTTTTTGTTTTTTTTGTTACAGTGTTGCCAGTGATTTCCCAGCCACGTACTTCAGCACGTAGCCAACTTTAATCTCTGCTCGTTCTCGTGCTCGTTCTCTTTCTCTTTCTCTTTCTCCTTCTCATTCTCGTTTTCCTTTGCAGCTTCCCACTAATTTCGCCTTAAAAGCAGAATTTATGTGCGCGCAGCATTTTGCCCTAATACGAAATCAAATAGAACTTTTTGAGCCATGAAAATGGCAAAAAATAGATGAGGAGCAAAAAAAAAAAAACACACGATGAGATTCGCGCTGCATTTTGTTTGGCTGGGCTCATCTTGATTTATGGCCAGGAAGTTTGCACCATTCGCACCGACATTGGAGACGCCATTATTCTGCGTATTTATACAAATGTTTTCAGCTCCCAAATACCCAGCCCAACCCAGCCCAGCCCAGCCCTCCTTCCGCTCCCCTGTGCGCCACATGTGCCGGTCCATGGCTCTTATAGGCATCTATAAATCAATAAATGAAATTTACACGCATATTTTGTGTTACGTGTTGGGAAATTTATTCGAATTCTGGCTAAGCGCACAAGTTTGTCCGGGCCAAAGAACAATGTCAGCAGTTGAATGGGAGGGGTTACTTCTTTCGGGGAAGGGTCACATTTGAATGGGTTGTGGTTGTGGAAATTGTGTTTGGGCCAAGTGCCCCAAGTGATTTGCTGAAAACTTTTCGAAATACTTGCACACAAAGAGCGTTGCCATCAAATCCCCAACTTGGCCAACAACTTCTCGAGTGCCGAGTCATTCACAGCAAGTATATATATATATATATATATTGATAAGTTGTTCTTCTTATTGCAAAATCCATTATTAAATATGCACACACTCAGAGAACATAATAAGCTTTTTGTAATCAAATCTAAAACAAAAGCAAAGTTCAAAATATCTCAACATGAAAACGAAATTCTTGTTTAAGAAAGTTGACCAAGTCTTGCTTTTCTCCGAGTGTACATATATCAAGAGAAGCTTAACTATTCACATAACCGATCAATATGGGAGCGGGCTGTTTCATAAATGCTTTCAAAACGAGAATATTTTGTACACTGGACAAAACCAAAACTAGTTACTGTTATATGTCCTTTGATTAGGCGAAGCCCAAAAGTTGCTCAGAGTGTTCTAAAGAGGAAACCCTAGAGCAGCGCGTCAGCAGCTCATCAGCGCAGCATTTGACACCAAAAGAATTTTTAATTAAGGCCGTGCCAACAAAATACAAAAAAAAAAAAAAACAAAAAAACTAAACTGGAAGCCTCTGCCAGCATTTATTGTTGTTGTTGTTGTTGTTGTTGCTGATGCGGCAACGTCAGCAAATGGCAATGAAACGATAACAATAAAAAAAATGCAGCTATGGCCATAGAGATACATATGTGAGATACGCGCCAGATACGAGCGAGATATATGGGCCCACAATGAATGCGAGTACGAATATGAGTTTGAGTTTGGGTTTCAGTTTGAGGTTCAGTTTGAGTTTGAGTTTGAGTTTGAGTATGGGTCTGCGGTTCTGGATATGGGCATGGGGCAGGCTGCAGGCCCAGCATGCACATAAAACTTGTCGGCATTGTTGTTCGCTTTCGTTGTTTTTATTGGTGTTGTTGTTGTTGTAGTTGTTGTTGTAGTTGCAACAGAAGGAAGCAGCAGTGGCAGCGGCAGCAGCAGCGGCATAAACAACAATGTCATCAACATAATTGTATGTCAAGTGAGCGCAGTGAGAACTAAGAGCGCTCTAGTGGTCGGGAGTGCCTGACCAGAAGCTACCCTGTACACAGTTTTCCAGTTGCCGTAACACAAAAGTTAAAAAGATAGACGGAGATCTCACTTGACTTAACTTGATTTGAAGTATTCAATAAGAATATATGCGTATACTTTATGGGATTTAAGATTAGTATTACATACATTTGCACGCAATCAATATACTCTGTTCTTGCTCATATTCACTGTGTACAGGGTATAAAAACTGGGTAGGAGTGCCATAAAAAGTAAAATGACAAGATAGAGACAGCACGAGTGAGAGAGAGAGAGAGACAGAGAGGGGGGGGGGGGGGGGGAAAAAGGGGGGGGGGGCGGGGAAACCCTTGGAGGGGGGGGGGGGGGGGGGGGGGGGCGAGAAAGCGAGGTGGTCGCAGGAACCACTCGAGACCATGACGAGACAATGCAATCAAAGGAGCCACAGCGGACCATGAAGAGGGCGCGGAGCAGTCGAGCCATGAATGAATGACGAGTGCTGCATACGCAATATTAAGCCATCGGTAGGCTCATTGCGAGCCCCTGCTTGAAGGGTATGCTAGCATTGCAACAACCTTCGCAACATTGAATATGTATGCATATGAATATTGAATATGAAATGTGGATAGAAAATGCTTTCAAAAGAAATCAAATAAATTGTATGCCAGCCTAAAGCTTGAGTTAGGGTATTCACAATTCGCTTGGCTGTTAGTGTTCAGTATTCAGTATTCAGTGGCCTTTTAAGTCGACACATGCTGGGGCATATCGGCTTATGTATGTGCCGTGCTTAGACGATGCGGGTCACAGTCGTTTTGTCGATGACAGCAACCGCTGCTGGCACCGGCGCTGCTAAGGCGGGTGGACGAGACGGATGAGAGGCGGTAGGTAGAGGGGTGCTGCACCTACCATTCGGCTGTAGTCATCATCATCAACAGCATCGAGCAACCTCATCGCTGTTGGCGTCGTCGGTTTGTGTGTCATTGAAATGAAACGCCGGGCGACGCCTCTTGAACGGAATTATTATTACCACTTATGGATGTACGTTTCCCTGTGTCTGTGTGTGTGTGTGTGTGTGTGTGTATGTGAGTGTATGTAAGCCATAACCATCAGAAACCGCAGCCGGAGCAAAAGCCGGGCCAGCAGCCATTGCCATATCCATTGTTTTCCCACTGCGCGACTTGGTTTGCTTTTGTACTTTTTTTTTACTTTTTACTTTTTAGTTTTTTTCTTATGTTGTATGCAACTTTGTGTGCTGCACTCATTTCCACATGAATGCGCCGGCCATGGCAAGGGGTAGGGGTAGTGTTAGCAACAGGGGTAGAGCATGGGCCCAGAGGGCCGGGGGAGGGGCAGTGCCGCACAAAATGTCATAAACCGCAAATATGCTTGAGAATTGTTGGAGTCAAGCAAATGCTTCCAAATTGATAATACTGAGAATGTGGTAGGGCACAATAAATATCCCATAGAACAAGCACATAATATGTCCAACTATTTGTCTATACAAGAAATATTCTTTTGATTAAAAGAAGCTTTAATTCTGATTTCCAGATTTAAGTACAGTAATTAACATAGAAAATTCATTTTGTTTCTAGCTGGTAGACTATATCAGAAAAAAATTATAAAAAATATAAATCTATTCAGCACACGTCTTCAGCTATTTACAGAGTGAAAATCCAAGATCATTCTTGGCATTTCTCTGCCCTCTTTTACCCACTTGTCCACCAGACTGTGGCAAGTGGCCTGTCAAGACGATGCTCTATATAAGGTCACACATGTGTGCCTCTATAGCATGCCCCTAATGTCCACTTAACAGCCTACTTAAATACATGCCATGCATATGAAGTTGGCCGACAACAACAACAACAACAACAACAACTCATCAATGGCAGTCGAGAATCGACAACATTAAATGCCAACTACTCGAACATGGCCAGAAAACAATGAGCGAAGATTAAATGATGTTCATTCGTGCTGGCTCGTTTCGTTTGGAACAAGTTCAAATGAACAACTCAATGAAATTCTGATCAATACTGATCACAAGACAAGAACATTTTTTTTGAATTTTTCCTATAAAAAGTTATTTTTTTAAACATATTTACAAATCATTCGAAACGTGAATAAAAAGCATTGATCAAGTTGAGTTCACGACATAAAAATGAACGACGGAACCGAGTTGAAAATAATTGAACTAAAATTGCCAACTCTAATGCTCATAATCGTGTTCATGCTGCTGTTGATGACGTTAATGATGATGATGCTCGGACAGAGCCTGAATAGAATACTCGTGCTTGAAAATTGTCGTCGTGGCTTAAAGTGGACTCTCAGCCGAGTACCCAATCGGCGAGCAGCCATCGCTTCGACCCGCTTCAAATTCCAAATGCAATTGTTAGTCATGCGAACTTTAATTACACAACGGATCACTTGGGCCTCGCCATGGAGACGACACAGCCGGTTCACTCACACTCTTACTCTTACTCTTACTCCCCCCCATCCCTCTGTCTGTGGACGGGTGTGCAACGTGTCTAGTCCAATCATAGGCCGCTGGACATGTGGGCTGACTAAATGCGGCTCATTAAAGTAAATTACAATTTATGTTGTTGCCGGCCTGTTTGCATGTCGCAAATGGGCGTGGCTTTGCCCATGTCTTACTGCTTCTTTTCGGTTATATTTAGAGAGGGAGTGGGGATTTACAGCTGTGTGTGTGTGTGTGTTTGTGTGTGTGTGTGTGTGTGGTGTAATTAATTTTGATTAACGGACGAAAAGTTTTCGAGGTAACTTGCCACGCATTACTCGTGCATTACGTGGCGTCTTTCAGCTGCTAAGGGTGGCTTTGGGATTTCGTTGGGGGTGCCCCCAAGGAGAGAGGAAACCCAAAAAGTTTACTTTTAATATTCAAGCTTTTAATTGTAAAGCTTGATAAATGTAATAAATATGAATCATAGAACAAGTTCGAGTTCTTGAGTGGAGGATAACCCACTGGGAAATTCGTGACAATCTTCGTTCTAAGTTTATTCTTCTTAACAGAGTTAAAATAAACAAGTTTATAAATGGTTACATTTTTAAGGTATAGGGTATAAAATATTTATAAAAACAAAACAAGCCATTCACATTTATTTCCCTATTAAATCGATTGTAAAACAGCTCATGACTCAACAGGGTCTGCACTTGGCTCTCGTCCGTCTGTCAGCAATACCTGAGATCAATTAAACCGCCCACATGTACAAATTGCCCGTCAGCTGGTTGTAGTAAAACAATCTCTTGATCGCGGAGAACGGGGCACCACAACATTTCCCCAGGGGGGGGGGGGGGGGCACCGTAGTGTCTCATCCCAACCAGCAGGCAACAACAGCAAGCACATGAGAAATATGCAATGCTCGACTTGCTGAGTCGCCGATCCGTCGATCCGTCGATCCGTCGTGTGGCGCACTAAAAATGATTGCCTACTTCAGTGTCATAAATTAAAATCCAACAAAATAAATCAATAAAGATTAAATCTTACGTGCGGCGCAAACACATACACAGAGAGAGACAGACAGAGAGACAAAGAGACAGACAGGCAGAGTGTAGGCATAATCCAGCTGGCTTTGTATCCGTATCTGTAGCTGTATTATGTATTTGTATCTGTATCGGTATTTGTAATCCGTGGCCTCCTCTATTTGTATCTGTAACTAACAAAACGTGTGGCCGCATATATGAAAGCACCGTCATGTGGCATATTTCGCTATGCATGCCCCGTTTGTGTGTGTGTGTGTGTATCTGTAAAATGTATCTGTGTTTGTCTGGCAGCCCCTCGAAAACTACTTAAGTATTTAGGTCTCTGTGCGGCTGTCGCTTCGCATTTTGAATGCTGAATGGGTATTTAAATTTCATACAAATTCTATGAGCGCCTGTCTGGCCCCGACCCGGTCCGGATCGGGGCTTGGATCGTGTTTGCCGCTGTCGCTGCTGTTGCCTCTATAGGCCTCAGCAAAAATAAATAAGAAAAGCAAAAACAAAAAGCAGTTGAAAAATGCTAAAGGCGGCAGTTCAATTCATTCACTCGCACGCACACTCGCACTCACACTCACACTCGCACTCATACCCATATTCACTTCGGGTAGACAAGCAGACTTTTAGACATAGGCTGAAAGCCGCTTAAAGCTCTCTGTTCCATTCCCAACGACCACATCGCACATCCGTATCCGTCGCATCCGTCGCCGGCAGCAGCAACAATAAGATATAGAAGTTGGATAAAGAATGGATGCGCTTTAATAATACGCAAAATAATCACAAGCAGCGAGTACAACAACAACAACAACAACAACAGCAACAACGACGAAAACAATCAAGCTCAGCCAGACAATAGAGTTTTAGAAAAACAGTTTTTTTCTCTCCAAATGCACGCTCCAAATGCACGCAGACAGACAGAGAGGGAGATAGATAGATAGATAGAGAGAGAGAGAGAGAGAGAGAAACTTATAAAGGGCGCCCATTGTTGCTGCAGTTGTTAGGCCCGACAAACCCGTAACTTAGCTTTGCAGACGATAATCCTCAACGGCGTGGAGGTGCTTCAAGCTAGATAATGCTTGACACACAATCCAAGCCAGGCAGCACACTCGGAAAAAAAACGTTCGTACTATGATTGAGATTTTAAATAACATTCGCTCTGAATATTCGTAAATTAAGTATGAATCATTTCGTAATCTTGTATCGATCGAAAATGTTCAGTTTGGTTTTATCAAACTATGAGATTATCGCATAAGCCGAATTTTTACAAGGTTTCTTCTTGATTTTATTACAGAACTTAAGAAGATTTAAATATTTGAGTGAGAATTTCTTAGTACTTTTCTCTGAGTGCAATTGGGTGGTCCTTACTCGCAAAATTGTGCTAAACTAAACATAAACATAAAAAAAAACAAAAGTAAAGTTAATAGCATTTAACTCTTGATATTCCCACACACATATATCGAGCATGATTTGCATGTCAAGCAGTTGGAGCGATTGTTTGATTTCCTGTCAGCTCTTGGATGGAACTCCACTTTATGCATAATACGAAATTGCCACGCCCATTGCTTTGAATTGCCTGCGATACGGGTCCATCCATCCTGTCGCTCCGTCATCATGACCAGCCGGGATCCGGCTCCACTCAGCCACGACTGAGCAGATAAACGAATACTGAATACTGAATACCGAATACTGAATACTGAATACTGAATACCAAACACCGGGCACTTATTATTATTAATAGGTGCACGTTAATGTTTGCTTGATTAAACGCTCAATCAAACGAAATTCTATACGCATGACGAACACAAAAAAAAAACCAAAAAAAAAGAAGAATAATAAAAGTAAAAAGAGCCTCGATATAAATGCGCAGGCAGGCGGCCCAAAAAAAAAAAGGGTAGAAGAGGAAGAAATAAATCCTTTGGCAAACACACAGAAAACGCTCTGGAGCCGCGCTGCGTGCTCACTAATTTCGAGTGCGCCCGTGTTGCATGCCTCATTTAAGTGGAACGCGTCGCGCATACAACAAGTAAATATAATTCATAATTTTCGCTCTATTCAGGCAACGATCTGCACGACAGCGTTAGGCAGACAAACAGACAGACAGACAGACAGACAGCCTGCAGAGAATGACAGCCATCTCGATTTGGGGTGGTTACTAAAACTCCGATTTATACTACATATGTAGTTGTAAACTAAAGTTCCCTTGGGCTAGATACCCTATAAAAATACTGTAATTATGGATACTGATCAGCAGGTGGCATCTCTGAGATGTTTGATCCCCACATATGAGTAAAATATATAGTCAACAGATACGATATATATAAAAACGAAGTTATTCTAGTTGAACACATGAATGCATTCAAGAGGGTATTTCAACTGCGGCACTTCAGAAATTAGTTGCTCCCATATTTGTTTTTCAGTTTTTTCTGCTGCTCATCAATCATAATAAAAATGGTAGAGCACATCAAAGGAAGAGCCAAGCCGGAGAGAAACGGAGCCAGTGCCAACACCAGAAGGTGGCAGCGACAGCAGCGGGAATTCGTTCTGCCGCTGCCTGCGTTTTATTTTCGGCACTTGAGAGTTTGTATCTGTATCTGTGTCTGTGTCTGTGGCTGTATCTGCATCTGTATGTGTAAATGTAGCTGTATCTGCATTTATAGCTTAGCATCGCTTGGGCGTGCGGAAGTGCCTTGGCGACGTGATGCTCGATACTCGATGCTGCCTGGTCCCAGGACTGCACCTTGCTCTCCGATGTGTAAGCGACCCTCCTCCTCCTCCTCCTCCCCTCCGATTCCCGCACCGCCCCGCTAGCGTCTTGGCAGTCGCAGTTTAATTGTTTGCACAGCAGCCGTTGCTGGTTGCTGGTTTTTATCTGGCTTTACATTTACCGTTGCCTGCCATTGTTTGGCCTGGCTAAAAAGGACGAGCATCAGTTTTTCGGGATTCGTGTGAATTTCTTGGGATTTGCTGCTGCTGCGATTTTTTGCATTACTCTTTGTTTGTTCAGGCAGGATGTTTGCACCTTCCGCAGATACCTATACACGGGCATGTGGTGTATACTGTGTGTAGGGATGTATCTGGTTGCTTAATGACAGGTTGGCAGCTCGGGGACTCGAGTTATTAATGCCATTCGAAAGCAATTTAATATATGCATTCTGTTTATTTGAACTGCTCGAAGCAAACAACTCCCAGCAATCTATCTGCAACCCCTAATGGACAAGGAGAACCCTTTACAAAATCGCTCGCACTCGCATTTGAATGCGAATGTGTGCGTTAGTATCTGTGTGCGAGAATGTGTATTTGAAGTCAAAGCCGCCGCATTCACTTGAGACCCACAACGAACCGATACGAAACGACGGCATTGGGGCATAGAATAAGTGTCCTAAGTACACTCAGCGCAAAAATGCACTACTTAAGCCAAGTACATTTCTTAAAAATATTATGTTCTTGAATTTTATTAAGCTCCAGATTTATAAATACGAATCAAATATACTTGAATTAAATACACATTACTTATTTCAACAACTTTTATATTGGATGCTTAATATATTGGATTCTTTCATTTTGTATACTTTAGTTATTAAAAACGAAACCTGCAAAGAATTTTCGTTTTCATTTGGTCAATTGTTTTTTTTTCTCAAAGTGCATATATGTACATATAATGTATACATATGTTAAATATGTACAAAGGCAAATGCACAAATACAAATGCAAATGCAAATACAAAAGTATCTCAAGTAGTAAGCATTTCTCATGGCAAGGAACGAGGGCTGCGTTTTAAGTGCCAAACGATCTGAATTGAAATTTAAATGCGCTGTTCGCGTCTCCGAAGTGCCAAATTCGAGTGCCTCGACAAAGGCGAAACTGAACAGCTCTGAATAAGTCTTTGAATATCAAACGCAATTGCTATAAATCAAACAAATCATTGCGCACTGGTCTCCTTATAGTATAGTATATATCTAGATATTTGCATATAAAATGGAATTTTAGTACAGTTCGATCATTGACCCAATCTTGATTTCTCAGTATTCAGTTACATAAATTGTAAATATAAATGTTGAATGTGTGTTCTTGTTTTGTTTTGCCTCTTATCGAAGCTGACTCGTTAAATTCGAGCTCGCATTATAATAATTAAATGTAATAATATAACATTTAAGATAAAGATTAAAAAACATGTTTCGCACGGGCAATTTATATGCAAATATTTGCCGTGCCTTGACTCGGCTGATTTACTGTATATAATCCGTTGAATGCATATAAATTAATAAAATTATACAAAGTGCATTTGCAAAATATCGTAAAATCAAGTGCTTTACATATATTAAACTAACAATAAACAGAGCTATGTGATGCCAAAACTCCCTGTAGAAAACCTCGATAGGCAGATGCGTTGAATCGTTTTTTATCACAAGTGTTATGCAAATGCGAATGTTTCAATTTAATAACCAGAAACGAAGGCAACTTATGTGTTTCTTGCATCGAATTAACCAAAAACATGCAAATGCCAAATGCCATTTGACAGTCCCTTGTATGCTATTCTTTGAATATGGAGACCCCCGGAGATGACTTCCAGACGTGGATGAGTTCCAAAGAGCCAAGCAAATGGGAGCAGCGCACCCAGAAACGTAGATGCCGTTGTTGTTGTTGTTCTTGTTGTTGTTGTTGTTGGTGTGTATTTATTTAAGCGCTCGTTCCCGGTCTTTTGTGCCCTTTTGAATGTTGCACGTTCAACGTATGTTGCCTAGATCAGACCAGGCCAGGCCAGGCCCAACCAGTCTGGGGCGAGGCAGCGCAGCGCAGCGCACTTAATCATATTCGATACAGATAAGCTTCAGTGCCGGTACGTGCATAGAATTTAAGCATACATAATAATCATCGACAGGCAGTCAGTCGTCCAGAAAAACAACAACAGCAACAACAGCAATAGCAACAACAATGCCCCACCAAGTGACGTTTAATAACTTAAAAACAAGAAGAAGTTCGTCTGAAGCCGTCGAAGATTAAATACCCTTGCAAACATTTAGCAGATGTATCTGATATATTATCAGAATTATATAAAATAAAAATGTTTTACAGAAATTACTTTTTCGACCAATTTAGCAACTATATGATGTAGTGGATGAATTAGATACATATAAAGACAGCAAGTGCCAAGTTTCATCCAGACCGTTATTAAGTGGAGAGTTTAATTTGCATGGGAATTAATGTTGTCAGAGATACGCCCCCCCTCCCCCTTCCCCCGTTCCATGCATTTCATTACAGAAACAAAATGCCCTCTGCATGGGTATTTTAAAATCGAGGCGTGTGTAGCGCACAGTATTATCATAAAGCAAACACGACGACCAGAAAACAGTTGGAGAACATCAGGAACAAAGGAAACCTCCATACAACCGGCTCGAGCGACTCTCTCTCTCTCCCTCTCTCTCTCTGTCTTTCTTTGGATTTATAATTTCACATTGTTGTTATTATTCTTGACGGTCGCTGTGCGCCATCGTAGAAATTGCAGATACAAAAGGCCGAAACCCCGACCCCCAATGATCGCCGGCCTCAAAGTTCAAATGATGTTCGTCTACCGTTCCAAAGTTCCGATGCGCGATTCAATTTGAACTTGACTGCCGCTGGGCGACCCTTGCTGCGGTTACCAACAACACGGCCAGGCAGCCAGGCAGCCAACCAACCGTTCGAGCAGTCATCCAGTCATCCAGTCGACCAGTCGACCAGCCAACCGCAGTCCCATGTATCTGCGTATCTGAGAGATTCGAGCTCGACGCTGCCAACATTTGATCTTTGGCTGGCGGCAAGTTATTTTCTCGTTTTCTTCTCGTTTTTGTTGTTTTCATTTATTTTTTTTGGCCTGCCTGCTTGAAACAGGCTTTGTCTCATGTTTCAGCATATGCCACTGGAAACTAACCAAGATAAAGTGGGAATCTGCAAACAGGCTGGCCAGCTTTGATTATGGGGCTATCAAGTAACTAAGGTTGCAACAATCCGAGCCGAGCACAGACATTCGCTCTGCCAGGGTATCAAAGTTAATAAACATTTACCTCGGTAACTAGCACAGCAAAGTTATTTCAAATACTAGTTTCCAACAATTCCGCTTTACTATATGTATCTACAACTACATCAATGCAAATTTAAAATAAATGGTGAATACCATTTGGCTAGCAAAAAAAAAAAATGATGTTTTCCCCCTTATTAATTATACATTATTTTTTTTATGATTATAACTCGTCTTATTCTATTTAATCAGTTGAAGGTGGAATATAATATAAGAAATTTATGGACAACATTATAACATTTTTGTGGGTCCCAGGCTAAAGAAATATGCAAATGAAAAATCAAATCAATGAAATCCCAAAATATTGAAAACGAAATGTAAATAGAGCCGGCTGCGGTGTGGTAAAGGGGTGGGGGGGACAGGACTAAAGCGATGAGCCTGACGTGACATTTGGCAAACGCTTAATTGGCATTAAGCACGTAAAGATGGAAATAGCAGGACGTGGCTGACCTGGGGATGACGAGGGGTGAGAGCTGTTGTCAAAGCCAGCGAAGCGTTTGCAATTGTAATTAGACTCTCTCTAGAGAGAGAGAGAGAGCGAGAGAGAGAGAGAGAGAGGGAGGGAGAAAGACAGGATGACGGTTTAAAGCATTGGCCAGTTTTAACAATCAACTAACCAAACAACAACAACCAGCAACAACCAGCAACAACAACATTTGATCCTTTCGGTCTGCTTCTTGCTTTGCTGCTGCTGCTGCTGCTGTTGCTGCTGCGTATTTATTTAGGCGCGCTACGTGCCGCCATCGTCGCAAAGCCTTTAATACTCTGGACAAACAAAGATGCGATTTTGAGGCGCTTACGCACGCAGCGCTGAAGCAAGCCTGCAGGATGCGATAGGCTGAGAAGGGACTTGAGGGGCAGCGCCAGGACACAGTTGGCATAAAGCACCCCTGTCACGTTGCATGTCATCAGCAGCTCGTTTTGTTGTTGTTGCCGCCGCTGCTGCTGCTGTTGCTGCTGTTGATATTATAGCAATTATTATAATTGCGCGCACAAATCGACAGTTATACGCAACCAAGTTTTACTGGCACTCGTCCTGCAATGCCAGCCTCCTTGCCAACTATTCCCACACACACACAAACTATCCAACAGCTCAGATGTGGGAGTGTTTTGGTCGAGCTTGCTGTACTAGAAGCTACCCTATAGCTTAAGTTGAATCGAACTTAAAGGCGAGGCTCTATTTTGAACCGTGCACCAAATCCTCCCCTTAGTCCTTCTGCATGCAATATACCCTTTTCACCAATTTACAATAGTTGCAGGGTATACAAATTGCACAAAACTAATTCAGTTCTTGAGCGCTCGTTTCCTGTCCTTGCCTGTCCTGTCCTGTGCTTTGGTGTCCTCTGCAGCAGCAGCAGATTTGCATAACTTTTTCAATTTCAAAGCTCAAGCTGTGGCCGAGAGCCGAGGCATATGTGCCAGGAGCACAGACTCGCCTCCGCAACAGCAGTTAAAGCGGCGTCATCCTCATCGCCATCGCCATCCTCATCGCCATCGCCTTCGCAATCTCCGTCGTCATCGTGGTCGATGCGAATGTCGCAGGCTGCTTCTTATTTACGTCAATTGCTTGCGTACTCTTTGCACGCCACGCGACAGTTGTAGAGGGGGCGGGGGAGGGGAGGGGGTGAACGGGGGACAACAGGCAGTGAACAAGTCCTGACTGGTCCTGGCACCACGGGGCAGAAGCTGGTAGCAATGACGGCAACGTTGCCATCTAAACGGCTGCCAACTCCTGCTGCTGCTGCTGATGCTGTTGCTGATGCTGCTGCGTGGGCGTTTGGTGTCAATTTTCGCGTGGAAAATGGTGACACGCCGGAAAATCTCGGGCACTTGGTGGGCTGCCATATGCATAGAAAACTGCTGCATTTCGTTTTATATTTGTTCCCCTCGACGTTGTCTGTTTTATGAATTTGATGCTCCCTCTTGTCTTGAATGTCCTGGGTTACCTGCTTGACGGCAATGTAATTTACCATGAGTCCCCGAGGCGAACTCACGGGGTGCCATTGTCACGTAGTTGGGAATCAACTATCCCATTTAAGGCGCACAACAAAATTGTCTCTGTTTCGGTTTACAGTTGGAAACAACTCCAAATGGAGCATTAGGCAACAGGTGTCTTTTAAATATGCTTAACTATGGAAACAGAGTCTTTTCTTTAATATTTACATCATATTTACATTCAATATCAAACTGTTAATATTCAGGATAAGGTTCGGCTGGAAATATCTTGAAATTATCAAATCAAAAATGTTTCTGCTTTGAAAATTTTCTGTTTGTATATTTTCTAAGAACACAGTTAAGATATGCATCAAGCCAATTAACGCTTAGTGGCCATCAAATATTTATACATATACAATACATAAACATATGTACTTGTATCTCAGCTTGTGGAATAACTTTCTTAAATCCAAAATTATTATATTGTCGTTTGTCTTTTGTTTAGCTGTCTTTGAATCAACTGTTCCTGTTCCTGTTCCTGTCCCTATCCCTGTTTCAGTTGCTGTTTCAGTTGCTGTTGCTGGCACCCAACCAAAGCGAACCCAATCAACTTTGTCGCATGAGTGATGCCCCTGAGCCCTACCCGCTGTCCGCTGTCCGCAGTCCGCTGCCCTTCATCCTACCTACATCCTGACCGACCTTCACTTTAAATCGCCTGCCATTGTGTGTGTCATAAAAATAAAAATCTCGCTTCATTTCATTTTCATGGTTTTTGTTACTCCAATTACCAATGCGATGTCGAGTTTTTGTCTCCCTTTCCTCTCCCTCTGCCTCTTCCTCTCCATCTCCCTCTCCCTCTGCCCGTGCGTCAGCAGCTTAGCCCACATAACGGGCCACGTTATGTGATATATAGTCTGAATTATGGCTCGGCGGACATTTTGCACCTAAGCTGCGGCTCTGCTTTGTTGTTATCCTTAAAATGCCCAACTCGTGTGCAGGCCACACCCCTGCGCCCGTCGCCCGTCGTCCGTCGCCCGTCGCCTGTCGCGACCTGTTACCAAGATTAACGCGACACGGGAGCGGGGGGCGAGCGGAAGACAGCAGCGCAGGACGAACAGCAAAATCAGTCATAATATTTCAAATTTCATAAATTGATGCGTATCACATTAGACGGCGACAACAACAAGGATAACAGCTAACGGTAACGACATTGCTGCTGCTGCCGCTGCTGCTGCTGCTGCTCACTGAGCAACCCCCGGGAACTGGCTTTCATAAACGCGCCCAAGGGCCATTGAATTATATTTGGGCATAACGCGGGTGCGGGCGCGGGTGCGGGTGCTAGCGTTAGGCGTGCTGCCACGCCTACATTTCAACGCGCCGAAACCAAATTCGCTGTTAAATAAAACAAAAAATGAGAAAAACAGTTATCTTCAGGTTGCCGAAGATGAAATACCCTTACAAACAAGCAATTGAGGGAAGATTTGCACTTTATTAATAACTTTAACTTTGCTGTACGATAAATTGAATTTAGATAGTTTTGAAATTGAGGTGCCAGTTCTAGAAACAGAACGTTATCAACTCGTCTGTGGACTCTAATCAAGGGTAAATATTTAATTTATGGACTCGAAGATTTCTCGTACCTTAGTGGCAAGGGTATTAAGAAGGGCGCACAAAAAATATATAATACTGACATAGAAAAGTGTATGGGAGAATATCCTCTTTGATTTTGCTGCACGATTGATTTTCTCGCTCCCATTTGAGAAGACGGAGACGAAGACGCTGCCAGCATTTTGTGTCCTTCATTCGCACCTGCTGCTGCTGCTGCTGCTTCTGCCTCTGCTGCTGCCTCTGCTGCTGCTCCTGCCCCGGCTACAATGGCTCCCCTGACGAGGGGAGCTAACGTGGCTCGTTGCGCGTCCTTTGCCGCCCTCGTTTATGGCTGTCTAAGCGACTTTTTTTATTGCTGCACAGCCATAAAACAATAAAAATTTCTCGTATTTGTATTTAAGTTCGATTGCTTGTCGACCAGCTCAAGGGAAATGCTTTCCTAATTAAATTTTATGACTTGTTCTATGAAGTTTGCGAGACTAAAAGTATATGTATGTGCATATGGGTGGGGTGGGATGGCGCCTAAATGAGATTGAAAAAAATATTTAAAAGAAAAAGAATTACAAAAACACACTGCTTCTTGTCTTAATGAAATTTATAGTTAATATACCGACATAATTGATTTAATTTTATTAATTCAAATACAATTAAAGAATCGGTAGCTCAATTTAAAATTGAGGCACATGTAAGCGCCATCTATTTCTCACAATTCACATTACCATTCTTTGATTATCATAGCAAGTAGCTTTTGTCAGTAGCAATAACAGAACAACATGTTATTAGCAGACAACAAAATGTGGCGGTCCGTCGATATGTTAGTTAAAAAGGTTTTCTCTGTGCAATAACACTTTAACAGTGCTGTTCAGCAAAATGTTCAAAATAAAACAGATGATATTCTTCCTCTTCTCAGGCTAAAGTCAAACCGCGATTTGGTTTTGTTTGGTATTT
This sequence comes from Drosophila nigromelanica, assembly GCA_004149465.1. NCBI lineage: Eukaryota > Metazoa > Arthropoda > Insecta > Diptera > Drosophilidae > Drosophila > Drosophila nigromelanica. Next base: position 71,474 of record SCDS01000140.1, on the reverse strand, counting down.
AGGTAAAAATTAGCGAAAAAGTATACAAAAACTAGCCAAGATGCACGGCCGTGTCAAGGTGCGCACCACAGAGGAGGAGCGTGAGCGCAAAAAGAAGGAGCAGGTGCTCAAGATGCGGGCCTACCGCGCGGCCATGACGCGTATCCAAAAGAAACGCAGCGTTGGCGAACTCGATGACGAATTGCTCGGACTAACGGTGCAGATTTTGCAGCGTAATCCGGACGTGACCACGCTGTGGAACATACGACGCGAGTGCGTGCTGAGAAAGACGGATGAATTGCAAAAGGCGCTGCAAGCAAGCAACGAGGCAGTTGCATCAGTTGTGGCAACAATAGCCGAAGAGGTGCCGGACAAGGGGCGTGGTGATGAGAAGGCGGAGGATGGTGATAAGAAGGCGACAGGTGGTGCACCGACGATGACGCAGCAGCTGCAGGCAATCTACACCACAGAGCTGGAGCTCACCGAGCAGTGCCTGATGGTGAATCCCAAGTCGTACAACAGCTGGCATCATCGCTGCTGGACCTTGGAGCAGAATCCCGAAGCCGACTGGCAGCGGGAGGTGCAGCTGTGCAACAAGTACTTAAAGTACGACGAACGCAATTTCCACACCTGGGACTATAGACGCTATGTGAGCGCCAAGGCGGCGGTGCCTGCCGAACAGGAGCTGGACTTTTGCACCGACAAAATCAAGGTGAATTTTTCCAACTACTCCAGCTGGCATCATCGCAGCTTGTTGCTCCCCACGCTGTACCCAAACGAGCAGCACGACCGGCCCATGAGCGAGCACAAGCTGAAGGAGGAGTTGGAAATGGTGCTTACTGCAGCCTTCACCGATCCCAACGACAGCAGCGCCTGGTTCTATCAGCGATGGCTGCTAGGCAGCGGCGTACAGCGTCCCGAGCCCGCCGCAGTGGCCGCCTTTCGCTGCTGGCCTCAGAAGGCGCAACTGGCGCTGAAAAACTCTTGTCCAGACTTGGCCAACCTCAAGGTGCAGTTGGTTAGCGAACAGCGAACGCAGGAATTGCGCCCTTGGCAAGCTGCCAATGCCGATAAGACCCAATGGCAGTGCGAGCAAGAGATTGATATCGATCCAAATCAGGATTATGTCCTGGAACTGGCTGGACAACGCCTGAAACTTGTCGTACAGCCCAGCGACAAGAGCCTTTACTTCTTTGTACCGCCACACGCCACTTCCAGCTGCAGCAAGGAGCTGCTGGCGGAGCTGCAGACGCAACTGCAGTCCTGCCTGGATCTGCTCGAGTACGAGCCGGACAGCAAATGGACGCTGCTGACAAGTGCGCTGCTGATGCGCGCTATCGATGTAACCAGTTACCACGAGCAGAGCCTGGCTCACTTGGCCAAGTTGGAGCAGGTCGATGCACTGCGTCAGGGCTATTATAAGGACTTGGCGCTGCGTTGGACTATGGAAACGGCATTAGCCAAATGGCCAGCCTCGTCTAACTTTCCTCAACTCTTTGAGATGCCGGGCAAGATGGTAAAGACACCATATTTACAGTATCTGATAGTGGCAGACACTGTGTCCAGCAGCTAAATGTGTAGGGTATGTTAAAGTACATAAAATATAAAATTTTGTTGTAGTAAAACTTTCTACTTTTGCAGATGGCTTGGATGGCAACATGAGCTCCCGTCTGGCCTTGGGTGCCTTAATTATTCTTATCATTCTTGACTTGGCCAGAGATAAACATTAAATATGTCTAGTATTTATATTATAATTATATATAGCTTGCCTATTATATTCCCGTTTAGTGTATGGAATTTTTGTACATGCCACTGTATATACTCTATATAAACAACGCCTAATGCTGAATACATATTTAATAAACTATTTTACACGTGAAATTGACTTGTATCTTATTTAATAACGAATAACGTAAATATTTCACTAATACAAGAGCACATCCTATAAAACTCCGCATGTTAACTTCACTCAATTTATCCTGACCAGGTTATATTTAGCTATTATACAAACGCATATCAAGTTTCAGGTTCTTGTTAAGCTGTTAACTATTGAGAGAATTAAAGTTCTGGCCCCAGTTGTGGCTGCGGCGGTTGTTGTGCGTCGAAGCGCTGCGAGATTTGTGGCTTTTTTGGTGGCTCCGGTTGCATGAATTATTATACAGGTAGATGGCTGGAGGCTGCTCGCGTCCACAACATTGGCAGCCGCATGTCATTACGTGCCACATGAAGTGGCAACAACAACTACAAAAACACTTTTGTGCTGGAGCTGGGAGAAAAGTCTAATGTTGAGCGAAGCGCGTGAAAGGGCCAAGACGTGGCAGGCCGCAAGATGCCTTGGCATCTCTGAGTTAATGCACCCACACTGCGGAGCAGGGAAAGGAAGTGCGGGGGGATAGCTGCTGCAGCTGTCACCTGACAACGGCGTGAGCGTTAGGTATGTTTGCACTGGAATTTTCATTCTCTGCTGCTGCTTGAAGCATATGGAAATAAGCGAGCAGCTACTTTGATGCACATCATGTACACATTCGCATCAACATATCCATATCAGCAGCAGCAGCATCTTGGCATTTAAATTTCCGCATCAACCCAACCCCTTTCAACTGCATTATGCGCTCTTTCTCGCCTGAATTAATGTTAATTATTCCGCCTCCATATCTTGTAAATATTTTGAGAGGCTGAGGATGCTTGCCACATGCCACATGCCGCCTGCCGCTTGCCACTTGTCAGTTGCCGCTTGCCGGAAGAGGTGACATTGACACGTTGGCGCTCATTAAAATATTTGATGCCAATTATTCGTGCAGTGGGCGTTGCTGGCAAGCAAAAGGCAAAAGGCGTAGAAATTGCATCTTATCTTTGCACAGAGCAACACAAACTTAATTAATAGGACGAGTCAGTGAAGAGGACACACAGGAAGCGCACGTAGAGCGCACTTCTGATGCAATCTCGGCCACACACATCGCATTAGGCTTATGTGTGGAAAGGCATAATTATTATTTATTTACCGACATCAGACGGAACTTTAGCCAAGCAGCTATCCTTAATTGGATAAAGGACACTTGATTATTGGAATTATTGCCGATAACTTTAAGCTCACATTTGTGTCATAATTATTTAACTGATTGCATAATACAGCAGGTGAAACCGTTGTCTGCTCACAGTGTAGTAATATAATATATAATATATGTATTATATATATATTTGCAGCCAAATTTGTTGTTTTTTTCGATTTGCCATCTAAACCTAAATCTTTATCTTCTGTAGTTTTAGGTGAAAGTTGTGCATTTCAGCTTATGTGGAGGAAATATATTATTTTATTTAACAAATTTAAACATACTCCAGCACTTAACACTTTCCGCTGATTTATCTGCAATAATTAAATTCCCCGGAACTGTGATGTCTGTTACTTTTATGTCCACCGCCAGCCCGTCGCACACATTGCTGCGTCTTCTTCGCTGTTGTTGTTGCTAGTGCCAAAACTTTAATTGCCTTTCGGCCAAAAACTTTGCAAAATCTGCGCAGTGCATTTTGTTAACATTTCCTGTGAGTTTTGGCACACTCCGTTTTCCCTACCCCTTCCATCTAACACACATTCTGCTGGGCCGCGATTTGCAAGAGTTTTCCAGTTTATAGTTGCCAAAGACTTGAACTTCGTTCGCTGTTGTCGTCCCCTCGTTTTATATGCCCTTTTAATTGCCCATTGAAAGTTGTTCACTTGTTAAAATGAACTTTTGCCTTTGGCACCAATAGCTGTCCACAGTGCCACTCCTGTCCCAGCTCCACTTCTCACTTCTCCCCGTTCCCCCTCTTTCCTATCCCTTGTGAGCATTGACAAAGTTGCAAGTGAAGTGTAAGCAACAAGCAGCGTGAAACTATGTGTTATGCAATTAAAAAGTGCCACCCGAAGATGCTTTAATCGAATCAGGGCTATTGCATTTTCTCCCCCGCTTATCGGCCCTGGAAAACAGGAAACAATTTCCTGAAGTTTTTCTCGCAGGCAGGTGCCAAGCTTGTGGTAACACAGCGACTGCTTTTCCTAACGAGTTTCTGCAACATTCAAAATATGAATTCCTCATAGAAGTAGAGGGCGTTGCAGGGTAGGGTACTCGCATCTCATGTGGCAGTTACAAACACGCTCTTATTGTACTTATCCCCGCTCTTCCCCTCTTCCTGCTCATCAAGGCTCTCGCACGTCTGCCTACCACAATTTAAATCTACAAAAAAAAACAAACCTAGAGCGATGGCATAGAGACTTGATAAGAGAAATACCCTGTACAGAATGACAGAGATACATTTTATATTCTTTATGTACACAATTTGCAGATTTTTTAGTTTTCGAAAAAATAATTAACAGGGCATCTTTATGGTACCTGAACATAATATCTTCCCTTCACACTTTTTTTACAGGGTATACAACATGTGGAACAGTAACGGACGCTTGTCTGTTTATCTCAATTTCATCTTTTGTTTGTCGACTTGCATTTCAGTTATTTTAGTTAAATTTGTTGTTTTTTTGTTTTCCTTTTCTCTGTCTGCTGTTGACTTGACTACAATTTGAGTGCAGCAATGGAAGTAGAAGTATATATAAATATATTTGTACATTACTTGTCTGATTTTCCACATGCATTATCATGTCTGAAAACTGTCTAGCATCGAGGCATGTTCATTGTGTGTGCCCCACAAAGTATACAGTTGACTAAGTTGAAATATATTTCAGTTTTTTTTTTTTTATTGTTTTGGTTTATTTTTGTATCTGATTTTCTGTTATATTTCAGGAAAGTGTCAAATGTGATAAAAAATATAGTTACAAACTATAGTAAACAAAAACTAAAACGATGAAATGTTCTTATATTATACACCAATAAAATGATACTTGTACAGTGGATAACACCAATATTCGGTTTTTTGATTTTTCAACTTCAAACGCGAATTAAATGAGTAAAACTAAATGAGTAAAAAAAAATAGTATATTAAAGCTTGTTAAATTACTTTTTCATAGAGGTAGATATATTAGGATTTTATTTCCAATTAAGGAAGAAAACAAACAAACGAAAAATGAGCAAAATTTGCGTTTCTTTAATATTCGGGTTTCTCTAATACAACTAAAAAATACATATTTTGTCTAGAGAAAAAATTAAATCTAATATTTTGTATGATACCCATTATTTAGTATGGTATTGTTCAGACGTTTTGGCATATTTTTTATAATTTTCCTAGTGTATTGCATGTCCAATTAAAGGTCATTCTTCCTCAAGCCGTTCCTTTAACACCGATATGGATGATATTGGCATACATACTGTAGCCCATGTTTAAAGCCCATCGAATCGCAACCTCCTTCACTTTAATAATAATTTATCGATCACCTTATTAACCACTTGACTTCATGTGCATGCATATAAATTGAATGATTTCATAAATAATGCGCTCAAAGCGATGCCATAAAAGTTAACTTGCAGCAACAATGGCGTCATTGTGCCACACAACACGCTCTATTGCGACCTTAAACAGCACCAACACACACACACACACGCATTCACAATAGCTGTGTGGATATAAAATGCATATTTATGCACTATAAACATTAATTTACTTGCCATTTAGTTAGATGCACAGTTAATTGAAAGCAACAACATCAAAATGAGCGTTCCCCCTCCGGGCACTCTCTTCAGCGTGCAACAACTTTAGCAACAACGAAAAGCAAACAACTTAAATTATGCAAGAAGTGGAAAACTGGAAAATGCAACAGCAAAAATTGCAACGAGCGTTAAATGTGCGTTGTTTGCGTTGCTTTGGGCCGACAGGGGCGGGATGTTGGTAGTTGGTAAGCGTCAGTAATACCAAATTTAATTGCAATTAATGTTCAGCTAAGCGGAAGTGCGAGAGCGGCGTGCATTGGCGAATGCCACTTCCGGCAGCGGGCGGCGCCAATGCTAAAAATAATTTGATGGCGCTTGTTGCAAAATGGTCTGCATTAAGTTTTAAAGAACTTGCACGCCACATTGTCTAGCCACGTGACGCCGCTTGTGGCACCTGCATCGACAACTGTAAACGGGTCGCCAGTTGTTATGATGGGTCTCCATTTCAGCCAGAATTCAATTACTCGTGCACCATAAACCGATTAACTTATATAAATATTTATATCGGAGAAATGCAGTCCATACGCCCCCTCCCTGCTGGCTTTATGGCTGGGCGTGGTCGTTTGGTCATTTGTTTGCCCGGTTTGGCTGCTTGCTCGATCGTGTGCTTTTGCATATGCAAACACTTTTACAGAACTTTCCCCTACCACCCACACGCACACACACACACGCACACCCACACACACACAAATGCAGTGGTGGGGGCGCAATGCGAATCGTTGACTGTGGCAATAATTCCATTTTGCATTTGCATTTGTTGGCGTTTATGGTCCACTTAAGTGTTGTCATTCGCATCCATGTATGGCCAAGGATTTAATGATAACACGCTAGGTGTCATTTACAGGCGATATGAGTGTGTGTGCGTGTCTGAGAATGTACAACACTTGAAGCTGGTCGAGAAGGGGCTGTTCCACCCCGCACTTCGGCTATAAATAGTAGTATGCTAAACCAGAAGGCCACAAGGGTGTAGGAGTGGAGGAGGGTGTTGTAATTGTAATGTCTCTTGTCTTTAGTCTGCGTTCTGTACCGTTATGTTCTGCTGTTATGTGGGTTGGCAACGGCGAGACAATATGTCGAGCAGAACGGATTAATCCCATGGCCAGAGTGGGCCAACTTGTGGCTAGACTGTGGCCCGATTTATTGGCTTAAGATTTGTTATCTTACATCTCAGAAATGTCATCTGATGTGACCTGTTGTTGTAATAGGCGAATAAGTGAAGCGGATTTGCTTTTAGATAAGTTATCTATTCATGCCAGACTCTCAAGGTTCATTAAATATTTCTGAAAATCAACCACGCTGTGTAAAAAAAAATTAATTAAAATTTTTTATTTTATCTATTAAGCATCGCGGATTGAGTGGGAAAGTCACAGCTCAAATTAAAGGAAAATTACTTGCCCTGGGCCAAGCTGCATAAATTATTATAGTGTGACATGCTTTTTTCATAAAATATTCAATTGAATTATTGATGAACAAAACAGACTTTGAATTTTTTAATTCTTTTTGGAATTTACTTTAAAACAGCCTTTAAGATTTAAATTGGAACTTGCGAAATTTGAAAACCGTTTACTGAACAAATTTAATCGATGCAGCTCATCCTGTGCCACGCCTTAAAATTCAAAGGCCCCAGCGACGGTTGTGTTTCTGCTGCAACTGCCGCAGCTGTGCCTCGAGGGCGGCGCGCGCCTCGAAGAGGCTCTTCTGCTGCAAAAGTCGCCTGGCGAACGCCTCGCGCTGCAGCTGTGTCAGCTGTTCACGCAGCCAGAGATGATTCGCCTGCAGCAGTCGCATCTGGCTGGGCATATCAACATCATTCTGGCACAGATCCACGGCCGTTGAGTGTGCTTTCATTGGGCTGTCGGAGACAGGAGAGGCTTAGAATAATTGATACGTATGTGAGTGGTGATGGCTGATGCTGATGCGGTTGCGGCTGAAGTTAAGCTGGTTAAGCTGCAAAAAGTTTGGCCTAATCACTGTGAAAACTTTTTGTCTGTATATTACGTATACGCAAGGAATGCCGCCCGTTTGCTTGGTAAAATTCGTAGCTTTCGTTTTTGCCCCCTTTTTTTTCTTTGATTTTTTTCTAGCTGATTGACTTAAAAATTGAAAATTTGCCAGCATTTGGCCAACTTTTTAGCTGCTGCTTAATGTCTTGGTTGGCTTGCTGATTCAATATTCACTGATGCGTTCGTAAAATTTGCGTAGCCTGCCTCGCTTGCCCCCCTCCCAGAACCTTAAGGTGGCACAGACAAAATTGCTTTTACGCTTCAAGCTTCAGCCAAGCATAAAAATGTCTGCTCGACTGCCGGTGTTTACCCCACTAATCCGCCACCCGTCTCCAGTTCCCGCTGCTGATGTTCGATTTTCAACTATCGATTTATTTCGCATTAATTTCCTTTGCAGCTCAACTGGCAGAAGAGGCAAACTGCACATATGCACTGCACTGTGCTTTGCAATTTTACTATTTATACGCTTTCTTTGTCTTGTGCTATGCTAAAATTGGCCATAATGACGCCTTTGTTTTGCGTGTGCAACAAGAACACAATGTAACCTGACAAACTTGAATATAGAGCAGCCGACACAAGAGCTAAATTGCAATTACGAATGCTCTTCAACTATTGATTTTGTTCGATTCTTTATAAGCAATTGATTGGACTTCAATTAAGGAAATCGCCTTTTTAACTCTTTAATTTTCTGCAATTTAAAGTTTTGTTTGTACTGTCTGGAGATGTAACTCCAATTCAACATTGTCATTTCTGCTTACTGTAGTACCCAAGCGGAACCATCAGAAATTTACACCCTTGCCAAAGCAAGAAAGTATGCGCACTAATACTCCGTTGCTCTACTTTGAGCTCTCAACAGCCACAAAAGCAAAAATGTGGTTTAAATTCGGCAGCACTACACAACGTAGCGTCATGTTGTGGCCGTCGGCTCCACCGATGCGTATACGTAATATTCTGGTACATGTAAATGCGTTTCGTGCGCTTTGTCTAGTGTTGCTGAAATGTTCGACATGTTCTGCAGTTGCTCTGGCGCACTTTAATAGCAACAGCAACAGCAACGGCAACAGCATCGGCAACGGAGATGAACGCAGCGAGAGTCTGCTGGGAGGGGGGAAGAGGGTTAATCAGACTAGCCTCACTCGGGCTTGTTGCCCGTCGGCTTTTGTGCTGCATTTAATTTTACGCTTATTTTCTATGTACAGCTCACGCCTTAGGCCATAATTTCGAATTCATTTGGTCAGATATTAAACATAAAATAACAGTGGATGGTAGATATAAATACTTTTGATATGATAATAGCACAGAAATTAAAACTAACTATTTAGCATTAAAATCTCTAAAACAAGGCATTATTGCACATTTCATTATCATGGTTTGTTAAATAAATAATGAATATATAACAGTTTAAAATAAAATATCATCGAAACTTATTTATAATTATCGAGTGACCACTGTGATGCTATTTGAAGGAACGCTAAGCATAAATATATTTTATCTGTAATTTCGAAAGTTTTTATCATAAGCATCTTTGTAAATTGAGCCAAGTTTTTGAAAGCATATCTTGTTTAATAAAATGCGTACTTTCTGCATAATTTCCAATGGTCATTAACTCGAAGTCAATATTCACAACAACAACAACAACATTAATCGAGAAGACCAGCAGCAGCGTAAAGCAAATAACGAGCTGCCTGATGAGGCAATCAGCATGAACAAACTAATAAGGGCGATGATTGCGCATCAAGGATAATGCTGTGTGAACGTGAGAGAGAAAATTCCAATGCACACCCATTGATCATGCAGCTGTCAGGGCGTGCGAGTGTGTGTGTGTGTGCGTGTGTGTGCGTCGGGCAGGTTAAAAGCATTTATGATATAAATATGCAAATATGCAACAATGCAGCTCACCTTTAGCTCGAATATAGTCGATAAATATTTACTGAATTTTCGCGGAGCTGCGACGAGTTTTAACGTTCGATGCGAAACCCACTCAGATTCTGACTCCAAGGCCAAAGGCGACTCTGGTGTTGCCTAATTGAAAATCTATGCCACTAAACTGTAAGCCTGCTTGCGCCGCTGTCTATGTTTGTGTGTCTGTCTGGCAGTCTATCTTTCTGCAGCAGCTGCCTCTCCAGCAGCCTGTCTACTGATGTGCTCTCTGCATTGGCAACTTAATTATTTCAGCGGCACGTCGCCCACCACTGGCGTTTAAGCCAAAACTCACGACAGCTGCAAGAAGAGTAAATAAAAATAAAAAAAAAATAGAAAGTAAGATGTCGAAGATTAAATACCCTTGCAGAAATATAGAAGCTATTCCGAATTAAACAATTCGCTTGGTTTGGTCAGGATATCTCTAAACACATATACATTATTCATTAAAAAAAATTAGGGTGCGACTTATAGTTCCCTTAATGTGTTACATTTTTCGCGACAAAACTATAAAATTTCTTGTGAGTGTATAGAAAAGAAATAAAGCACAACAGAAAAGAGCAAAGCAGTGGGAACTGAAATAAACAAAAGTTTGCTGCATGCTGCTGCTGCTGTAGCTGCTGCTGCTGCTGCTATTGAAAATCTGTGCTAAAAGATAAAGTTGCCAGGCAAACGGATTTAACTGCAAAACGAGCGAATGCAACGGGTTGAAGGGGGCTCAGATGAGTTGATATAAGGGCGCAGCCCGGAAGATGGAGTGTGTGTGTGACCCCAAAGACCCGTCCACGCCCACACAGGCACAGCAACCCCGCATGGGTGCTCACCACTATTCCCAGTGAATCTTGCGACATTATTCATGAACATGATTCATTAGCAGACTTTTCGCTTGTATTTTTAAAAAATAGGCTTTTCCAGAACTGCACACAATTAGGAACAACTAGGAACATAAATAGATAACATCAAGACGCGATTTTAATACAGTTCCCAGTTTGGCCCCTTAAAAGTGCAAAACGTGAACTTAAATCGCTTTATTTACAGCTCTACGTTATGTGGGCGAAAGAGCATCGGAGAACACACTTTTCTCCGTGGCGGAAATTTTGCGAAATTCTTTTAAAATGACTTTGGCAACTTCGGCAGGCCAAAAGTAATTAATTTTTGGCAAGTTACCCACAAAAAATATTTGAAAAGAAAACTAAGAGCAAATTGTATTGCATATGCCGAAGGATAAATACCCTTTCCGCGTTTTTATAAAAAACTTACAATATTTAAGAAACAATAACGTTTTTATATGACTATTTTTATATATGACTATAAAACGCTGCACGTTTTGACCGGTAATATTTAAATACTCTCGGCAGGGTATAAGAAAAAAGAAAGAGGTAAATAGAGCACACAAGCGACACAATTAACGCCTGCAACTTAAATTGCGTTTTAATGTGGTGGAAACGGGGTGTGGGCGGCGGGGGGGGGTGGATCTGGGTGGTGCGTTAGGTATCGCAGCGCACATATTCGTTTGTATTTCTTTGCTAGGTGAGGGAGCGGATAGTGGTGGGGATGGCTCCAACGTGACATGGCAACCGCAGGAGGCGGCTCAAAAGCGTAACAAGAATTTTACCGCGCCTGAGCAACATGACAAGCGGCACACACATACAACAACACAGAGAGGACACACACACGCACACACTCACGTGAGAGGTTGTCTGAGTGCTTGAGTGCCAGCAGCTTAACAAAAAAAAACACACACACACACACAGAGAGAGAGAGAGAGAGACAGTGTAGAACAGGACACAGGACGAACCTAGGCCAACTATTTACATGTCGCCCTATTATGTCCGGATGCGGACACGAACCCCTGTAGCCAAAGTTCCGTCGCCGTAACTGTGTGTCTTTTGTGCTGTGGCCCTCTAAGTGACGTGATTTAAATTTTTATGTCCTTTGAAATTTTTAACGCAAGCCCTCAAATTCAGCTGCGACTGGCTGTGACGTCAACGTTGCCGCTTCCGGCACACAAATCACGTAATCTGCCCTTTGTGGGTCAAGCAGCAGACATATAAATATATATCTACCCATAATGTTCAAGAGCATAAACTGTAACTGTAACTGTAACTGTAACTGCAACTGCTGTAGAGCACCTGCAGCATCTGCAATCGGACGAGTGCAACTAAATAGTAGCAGATGCATCCAGCAGATACACTCACAATCGTACCTGTGTGTACACAAGTATGCGACCATAAAGACATAAAGAGACAGCATGGACAACGTTGACAACAGGGCAAAGTCAGCGTCAGATAAATGTCAATTGGTTGCCCTCGAAACCTAACAATGGCAAAACTGCTTGGATTTAAGCATATTCTGTTTCGTAGGTAAAACACTTGCTTTAAGATCCACCGTTACTTTTACTTGTGTTTCACTTATTTGATCAGCTTTCAACTGACTTATCGTCAGCCACGACAGGATTTTAAATTGTTTGATTTGCTTTTAATATTAATGGGTTTGCTTGCTGCATTCAGCCTTTCGGCCCTGGTGACCCGAATACGCAGAAGCAAAGGAGAAAATAAAGAAAATCTGAAACTGAAACAGAAATGGAAAAAAAATTGTGTCTCATTTGGGAAAACTGATAGCGAAAGCGCTGCTCCAGCTTACCAGTAATGAGGATGCCATTCATAAGGCCATAAATAAGTGCAGGAGAATGTGGAGGGGCGACTATGGGGAGGCGGGTCTTATCGGGGCAAGTGGTCATCATTAACCTGGCGGCATTCAAAGTAATTATGTTAACTGCTAATTGTGTGTGTACGGAGTGTGGGATATGGGGTGCGGGTGACGGCGGGATAGTGGGCGTGGGCATGGGTCACGCATTCTTATGGCCAGTTGGAAAAACAAGCACACAGACAAACAGATAACGATGATTGGCCAAAGAGCCAGGAATTGACAACGACTGTATTTTCAACTGCGGTACTTAAAGCAAACATGACAACAACGCCACCAGCGATGTGGGCGCTGTTGGGGGGGCAGGCGCATGATCCTGGACGAGGTCGCAATAGGTCCGCGGCCACTGAAAGTGGAAACTGTATTTCTGTTTATAGCTTTTGCTGCTCTCTGTGCACTCTTTGAATTTAATTGCAGTTTTTGCGATCTGTTTTTCCAGCTTTCGTATTGGTTATTTAAGTGGATTTATATAAATGAGAATTTTTTAACATTAAGCATTTACCACGACAATTGGGAAAACTCGTTAGCCGCGCTGACGCTTTTAAAAATGCATGGATATTAAGTTTCGCTGCTTTATTTTTATTTTTGAAATATTTGTTGATAAATTTGATTTCCCGCCATGTTTGCTGTTTAAGCTGTACTATCAACAATTTGCAGCGTTGTGCATTTGAAATGCCAATGCCAGGGATTGACATGACAAACAGAAGCACAGAACAGCACGGCTTGAATTTAAAACATAATTACACTATGTTCATAATGTGAAAAATGGCATATTTGTTTTTTGCGTAGCCACAGAGTAAAGTGGGGATAAAAGGGGTTGAAATGTTTGTAAAGACAGATCGCACAGTTCAGGATATCTCCTAGTCGGGCGGTTCCAACTAGAGCCTTCTCACTTGTTTTTCAAATATATTTCTGTTAGAGACTAACGATCACAGGTCCAAGTGGGAGACGTACAAGGGGGCCTACACATATTCAGTGTGCTGTTGCCAAAAGCATAATTTATTTTCTGATTTACGGCTGCAACTGTCTGCCCAATTCAGTGGGCCTGTGTAATGTTTATTTGCATACAATTGCTGTTGTTATTGTTGTTGTCTTTGCTTTGGGCCAATATATTATGGACCACCGAAAAACTGACAACTACAAATTTTGCCGCTGTTTATGCGGACAGCAAACAACGGGTCATGAGAGCATCGAATACTTTTCAAACCTACTGCATACATAAATATATATATATATATAATATATGTACAACGAATATATATATATATATATATATATGTATATATGTATGTATATGTGCATATGGCGAAACCCTTTTCACCCGCAATAGGTAGACATATTTCACATATATATGTATCTATGTACATTTATGGATGCAAATTGTTATTGAAGTACACTTTACGTATAAGGCCTGCCCCTCATCAACGCCCCCGCCCACGAACACGCCCTTTCATTAAATTGTGGAACATTTCGCTGCATTTATAATGCACAATTGTCATGTTGTTTGCAATTCATTTATGCATTTTTTTTTTGTGAATGGAAAAAAAATGGCGCAGCATAAATAAGCCGAAATCAAAACTAGCGCAGTTTTCATATAATTAATTGTAGTTGAACCGATATGTTTTTTATTTATTTTATACGCCATCTCATCGGGGAGCATATACACATATTTTTATATGTTATGTTTTTCTTTTTCACAATTTGTGCAGGCCGCACTTTAAATTATTCAGGCCTTTAAGTCTCTTAAGCCAATTTAGCACAACCCTCTTCTCTCTCTCTCTCTCCCTCTCTCTCTTTCTCTCTGTTCACATTCCGTTTATCCCCACTATCTGCATTAAACACATATTACAAATTGTCGCTTTGTGTACATTTTCCCAAGGTCTAATTAATTATTTTGAGCTGCATAATAGCGGCTTTATGTGCTCATTATGAATAGAATTTCGTGAACAGATTACTAAACATTTTTTGACATAGCTGCGGGTTTTGCTAATTGAGTGGCAAAAACTATTTGGCTGCCAGGTAAATAGACGGAATCCTTTGAAATTTGGGGTTAGTTTAAAAGGCAGATCTGGCAGAAAGCTGCTTTTATTGCATTATATCAAAGAAATAAAAGGGTTGAGGGAAAAATGTATATATAAACTACGAGTTTATTATCTCTAACAAAAATCCAAGCTAGTTTCAAGTATGAGCTGAAAGTACATTAAATATTCCTAAATAAAGTAAAAACTATTCTTGATTTGTAAATGTTCAAGAGTAAAAATATTTTTATTTAAGCATATAATTACTTAAACTGAATATTGTATTAATGAAAGAAATGCAAAACTGAAATATATATACGTACATGTATATATATTAAATGAGTAACTTTTCACTATTTTCTTAATTAATGTTTGCATGGTGTTGAGTTGAAAATAGATATGATATTATTATGTGTATTATTCAGCTAATATTTAACAGAATTTGGTTTATTTGGATGGTAAACATTAAGTGGCCATCTCGAACAGAAGCTGAGATCCAAGGCAAGCAACATTTGCAGCAGATGCGAGCTGCCTTTAAAATCAACGCATCCTAAATCAACGTAAGCCTCAAGTCGAGTGCCCTAACCAACCTAAGTGTTATACATATTGTAAATACATATATACATGTATGTGTGTATGATTTAGATGTGAAACGCTCAGCACTTGGCCACAACTCACTTAGAGCGTGCCCTGCCACAAATGGCCCTAACACTCAGATAACCGGGTGGCAAGTTGGAGAGCGCCCAAGCCGTATTTATGGCAACCGACTGTAATGCGGGGGCATATCTGGTGTGTTGATGGTGTCGGTAACCGGTAGTCGGTAGTCGCTAGTCGGTTGTGTGTCTGTTTGAATGGCTTTCAGTGGCACACAAAGCAACCCAATCAGCAGCTTAAATCAGCAACAACAAAAGCTTGCCACAATTTCCGCAACTTCAGCATTTGATTGGCATCGGCCAGAAAGCTGTTTTAAATTTCAAATTGAACGCACACCTTTAATCAGTTTGGGACCACCTCAAAAGCGAAGCAAAACAAGTCAGTGCACTTATCGTAAGTGCCTGACTGGGAGATACTCCGTTCCCATCTGCCAATGTATTTATAACTTCTTCAATTTTTTGTTTTTTTAATTTTGGGGCAAGTAGGCGTAGGTATCCAGAAATTAAAATATTCTTGATATTTCTATGATTTACGAGAAAATACGTACCAAATTTAATATCTACAAAATGAGGCGAGATAATGAAATACATAAGAAAGTTATTCAACATATGGTATAATAGAATATATATTCAAAGTCCCAGTGCTTAGCTCTTTAAAAAGAGAGCATCAACTCCGCTCATCGTTCAGTTTTTCCGGAGCTTCCTTCTGCTTGTTACACACATTTTCACAAGAGCCTATATACCTTGTTTACCCTTTGGTTACAGTGTATAACAAAACAAAACAAACACAATATGTTCACACAATTCAATTTATGGGGCACCTACTTGCACCCCAACTCGAGTTCTGTGCGATTGTCTACTCATTTTATTACTTGGCTCGAACTCTGTGAGATTTTCACCTCCTTTTACCACTTGGCTCGAACACTCTCCGATTGTCTACTCAGTTTATTGCTATTTGGCTCAGCATCTTAGCGACCTTTGCGTTATTTCGAGCGTTTACTGTCCTAAACATTTGAAATGCTAAGACTTAAATTAAATATCTCATACAAATGGATACATATGTATATGTGTAGGGGTGTGAATTTAAAGCAGATCAGAACACAAGGATTCATTCAATCAGAATTCGTGCTTCAGCACTTAAGGAAGCAGAGCATTTCAAACCCAAACTTTTTATCAACTGCAGAACTTTGAAAAACAATGCTGACACTTGAATGTTGTTGTCTGTTTACAGTTGGCCAAACTAGTAAATAAAGTGCAATGAAACGGAATATTACATGATCTAATACCCTGCACTTATAAATGATTAATACTTTTGAAAATGGTAAAACGGAGTAATTAAGTGGTTTTGGTAGTAAACACGCAGAATGGGTTTCGTTGAAATATTTTAGAAATATGGAATATATTTTCAAAAGTTTTGCTTATCTTTCTAATGGGTAGCCAAAAAGATACCCGTTTATATATTTCGACTATTATCCTTACTGCACTTTCAATTTCTCTGGTAATCCCCCAGCAATTTTGCTGCCTGTTGCAAGCACTTCAAAAACCCATATCCACTCGAAGTTTGTAGCAAGTGTAACGCAAACTTGTCGCACATATAAATATTTTGTGGAATATTTAACTGTTGCAAGTTTACTTTGTTGGCAATTGCATCGCCCTGTCATGCAAATTTAGGCATATTTATTTTGAAAATTTGCTGCCTGTCTCCAGTTTGCCCTTTGCATCTGTTGTTGGCATTGGCCCAAATATTTGGCCAAGTGTTTGGTCAAAATGCCGCCTAGCAATCATATAAATGCAATATATGAAATGGACGCAAATTGCTGTGAGCTTTGCGTTCCCCCTCCCACGTCTCTGAATGATAAAAAACAGTCCGTGTACTTGATTAAGTTTTTGTACAAAATGTTGAATGCAAAAAATTGTATGCCACGAGTGTAGATGGGAAGAATACGCAAATGCAATTGCTCATAAAATACAGTGAGACATAACATTGCGTATACGCAGCGTGCGACGGATGCTATTTAAACACTTTTTAATGACGTCGAGAAGCGAACGCTTGCAATCAGACTGAAACGGAGCCCAGGACTGGGAGAAGGAGGAAGAGCGAGAGAGAGAGAGAGAGAGAGAGAGAGAGAGAGAGAGAGGGACATGGGGTGAATAGTGCTTTGCAGTTGCTTTTTTCAACTTGCTGCTGCAGCTGCTGCCTCTTTTGAGATCTTTATTTTTGAACGACTCGTGCTTGAGTTTTAAGCAGCAATCAAGTCGTTGTAAGTCGCTGTATATACCTTGTCGTAGGAAGTGCAACAGCCAAGGCAACTTTATTATTCACACTAAAGGGGGTATTAAATGTATAGTGACTGTCAGTGAGATCGGATTAACTGGGCCAAAGTTCAATATACGATTAGAAATTGCTTTTCAAAGAATAAGTACGGACGCATTCAACCCGCTTTAAAGAGCATAATATATTCGGTGCCTTGTGCTAAATGTTTATTTCGAGTCCAGTTTTTGCCACGTATTTGTCAGTAAAACATGTAGTTTTGTTCAGTTTTTTTCCTGCAGCCAGGGAGTGAGGGGAGAGTCGGTTGCACCCACCCCTGCAGCAGGCAGTTACAGCAAGTTACAGCTGGCCGTCATCGCGAGCATCCTTTGTATGCGACACGCACTCAATTATTTGTGCGTTACTTGTTTCTTACTACCTTTTGGCCCCCCACCCCCCTCCAGGTACAGTGGTACAACAAACCCGAGTGTTGGCTTGTGGCCATTATGCAATAACTGCCAAACAAATGTGTGGAATGTAAGTCGGCTTTGTTTTGGTTGCAAATACAATTGAGTTTACGGAATTGCGGAAATAAATGCGCATTTAATATGCAAAAGAACAGAGCCTCGTGAGAGGAGTGGCTGCAGGGTGTAAGAGATTTCCGAGCTGTTTGTGGCTTAAGCGAAACAATATTAAGCGACGCCTTGAAGACATCAAATGAATTTGGTTTGAGTAAAAGTCTGACAAGGATGCGGATAATAATAATATAATATATTCATATGAGACATTTAAATTTAATTATTAAATTAAAAAAAATTCAGAATTATTCTAGAGGCTTGTATCACAAAAATTTGTTCCGATTTGACCTGTGGCCTGTTAAGGGCGCAAAATGTGTATGATTTTTGACCACAAATGTTTATCCATAATTGTAATGCAGAAATATTTTAGGGCCATCAAAATCTGATTATTTTTTGGAAAAGTTATGACAGATTAAAATTGCCTTTACAGTAATTTAGTTAATTTAATTTTAATTTTTTTACATTAATTTAGATGACACAACCAATGAACTTAATCTCATATGCTAATTTTAGGGGTAAAATTGAAGCATACAATAATGGTGCTTCATAATATGGATGCAAAGTAAATCAAGTGAACAAAAACGCCCAATAGTTAATTCTAATAAAATTCTTGTTTGGAGCCCGCGAAGAAATACTGGTTTTAACGGTCTGCTACAATGAAACGGTTAACACGAAATGTTTAACAGTGCACTGTGAACAGTCATGCGCTACATACAAAATCTCACAGCATCCCATTTGTGTTTCACACCCCCTTGAAAACTCGGCACAACAGGACGAAACGAAATGGAACGAAGCGAAACATTGAAATGAAATGGAGGGGTAAGTCACGAAGAAGCCAAAGGCTGCAATGAAATGTGAAACATGAGATGTGGCAAGTGAAAAATGAAACATCAGGCAGCGAAGGGGGAGAACATCAGAAATCAGATGAAACTTGAAATTGGTAAATGTCTGGCATTGGCACGCTCGATGCGTGACTCCTTTCCGCTGTGGCAATTTAGTTGGATATTTGCATGGCTCGGTGGCGGACGTTGGGGCGACGAATTGCAGAGCCACCGAAGGACCAAACAAGCGGCTGGCAAATTTAAAAGCGAGGCGCGAAATGTGCGAATACTGCGAAAGTGTGGCGGATGTTGAGAACTTTGATGTTGTTGCCTTTGTTAACAACAAATGGCAGGAAGTGGGCGTTAGGCGTGGCAGAGCTGATGCAGCAATAAATAAATGCGAATGTGAATACAAATCTGAGTGGCCGTGCTCATCACAGCAGGGAAACAGTCGCGCAATTGTATTTTGTATGTGAATCGAAATCCAAATCGAAATCAAAATCCAAATCTAAGGCGAACGCGAACGTCAAATCCAAATGTGTATGTGAATATGTTTGTGAATTGCAATGTGTCCTTTATAAATCAACAAAAATCACATTTCGAATTGCTGCGCGCATTAGAACGGATACAGCGAAGGCAGCAGCTACAACAACAACAACAACAACAGCAATAGCAATAGAGCCAAAGTCAAAGACGTCAAACGCGGCATCAAACGCTGATTGCGTCGTAAAATAAAAAAAAGAAACAACAAACGAGATTTGTGAAAGCTGTGAAGAATTTGGCAAATGATTTGCAACAGCCTCCAGACATAGGTGGCATCAACGCACGTGTCCCACGTACTGTGTACAATATTATATGTTGTAATATATTGAAACATAATATGATTCGATTTTTTGCTTAGCCCAGGCTCAAGTCTCGCTTTTCCAGCCGCTTAAGAGTCTTTTTTATTGAGTGTACTCAAAAAGGAAAAAAACGTAGATTTTAAACTCATTAAGGCTTTTGTGAGATTCCGTTATTTGATAGACGAAAAAACGTTGTGAAAGCATCAAAGAAGCTGACAATGTAAAGGGCAAAATTAATTAACTGCTTGATACAGGTTGAATTGCGCTTTTGGCAATAATATTGTGCTGGAAGACTGTCGTTGAAGCCTTAACTTAATTTAATTACTTATTTATAAATTCATTTAATAAACATTTTCAAATTTACTTATTGTGCCTAAAAATATAAATCAATTTAAATAAGTCTTATATACTTTAACAAATTAAATAATTTTTCCGAACGGACAAATATTTCTGTTCTGAATATATAGATTCTTATATAGATCAAATTTATATTAAATTATCCACTAAATTTTCCATTATATAGCAGGTAAAGATCAAACCTCCTCCTTCCGACAACAATCTTGCTGCTTATGTTTATGATATACAGTTGAGGTCAAAATTATGTCAATGCTAACGTAAATGCTTTTGAAATTTTTCCATGTGTATCATTTTATGTAGCTATTTATAAATATATATATATATTATCCATTCGTTGTTTGGCGATAACAAACAAAATAGAGTGTCTCTTAAATTCGCATTGTGTTGATATTGTTTCTGTAGCTTGTTGCTGGATGATAATTTCTTAAAGTTAAATTGGATTTGGTAGCAGCCGCTCTCTTCTAACATAGCCTCTTATCCTGGTAGATAAAGAATGACTTAAATTTCATATCGTATATATTAAAAAAATGAGTTCTTCACCATAAAGACTAGGTCTGCATTCGATTTGGTTATTTTTGCACTTGGTATTCGCTTATCTATTACAATCTGGCACACTTTTGGACACACAAAAGCTGTGGCTTGCACTTGCCGAATGCAATTCATTTATTTATTGACTTACAATCAGGGCAGGTCGAAAACGAATGCCCCAGAGCCAATATCCAAGCAAGCAGCAGGCAAGATAAATATCCATTCATTCAGCACAGAACCTTGATGGCAATGGTTACCCAGGTCCCAGCTAAGGAGGAGCCTAAAAGGCGGCCTCTCTGGTTTTTTTTACTCCTTGTTCCGTTTTATTTTTTGTGCGGTTAGTTTTCCCAAATAAAAAAAAAAACAAAATAAGCTGAGGCCACGTTTTGGGCCTGTGGTTGACCCCAGTCTGGCCACAAACAAATGCAGCCAAAGTAATTTTGGAACTTTAGAAAATCATTCAAAATATAATTAAAAAGCAGAGCCAGCAGCTTAACAAGTCAAATAACAAGTATGCATGTGTATCGCAAAACTTGGAGCATGACAAGCTACTTGGGCGGACGAAATTCGGATTAAAAACAAAAACAAGCAAACAAGCTGCAACAGAAAACAAAAACAACAACAACAAGTAGAAAAACAAAATAATAACAAGGAGAACAAAAACAAATACACATATCCAAAGGTGTGACACAAAGCAGCCACCAATCCTCGCACGCAATAAAATGCGCTGTCGACGAGCAGCTGAAGGAGCGACAGCAGCAGCAGCAGCGGGAGGAGGAGGGGGAGGAGGAGGAGGTAGAGCAGCAGCGGGGGCAGCGGGAACTGAAGCACGGGTAAAAGTTGCTGCCAGGAAGAGCATCGGATTTGGTGCTGGATCTGGAGTCAAGGGAGCTGGCAGCGTTCTGCTGGCATTTCTGGCAGCTGTCAGCTTTCGTGGCATGCGCACCCGTAAGTATAAACATCTTTAACTTTACAATGAAATGGGTTGCTCCCAAAAACATAATCAACTGAAAACTGACAGTTTGGTTTAGTTGCGGATATTTAACATATATCCATATATATAGATATATCAATTGTTTTACATAAAACCGTTTCCATAAAAAAAAACTGATAGTTGTGATTTCTGTGGAAAGTGTTCAGAGGAACGCAGAAAAGCCCTTGTAATATATAAAATGTATGCTAAGTGCACACATACACACACATACATATATATATACATATAAATATGTATGTTTTGTACACTCCAACACACGATCCAAACTTTTTGGCTACGTGCTCTCTTTTATGCCCGTCTGTGTCTGTTTTTTGCATGCATATTTAATTCAATTTCGCACATTTTTGTGCAAGTGTCGGAAGTGTTTGCCAAATTTAATTTGCATGATGAGATTTGCCTGGCTGCATTGTCGTTGTGAGCCGAATTGTTGTTGTTGGCAACTCGTTGGCACGATTTTTATAAGCTTGTCGAGTTCATTTAATCGAGCTAAGCAAATTTTCATTTATCCAAGCATACACACATACATTAGCATGTACACTTGGATATTTCCTAAACACCTGTCACATGGATCTGTTCCGTTCTCAAAGCAAAAATTCATTACACATACGCACTGCTGGATGGTTGTCAGGCTGCCTGGATGGGGTGGTGGGTTCAGAAGCAAGATTCCTGCTTCTTCGAGTCTGTTTTATGAAAATGACTGGCATATCCTGGTCTGCCTCATCCTGGGCTGGCCTAATTGAAATACAGCCTAGCCAACGCCTGCATCTTAAGAAGAAGAGCTGCTAAGTTGATTAAGTTTTCGTCTGTTCAACAGGTCGTATTCGTGATGTGATTGCAAGTGTTGTGTGCTACGTGCTCAAATTACAATTCATTAAAACTGTACTGCAGTAAATAATGTTTTCATCCAGTTGGCAATAGTTCGCATTTCCATTTCCACTTTAATTTTATTTGACAAAAATAAAATATATCACAAAATGTTAAATGCATTTGATGCAAGATTAAATATATTTTTTGTTTATCACTATTTAAAGTGCGGGATAAAACTATCAAATAGACAACTCATTTTTAATAGCACTTTTTCATTCGAGCCCGATTGTTCATCTACCCAGGACTGCGAATTAAATGTTGCTTTTATTGAAATCACAATCATAACAGTCTATTAATCCTTATTCATTAGCCACCAGCTGCACGCAGACTAATCAATCTCAGTCAAGTAATTTCTAAGGCCAAGGCGATATCATTAATAACACATATGTCCATCCTGACCCTGTATAGACATCTTAAAAAAAGACACACAGACAGCCAATGTGGTCAAAATGGAAACAAAAGCCAAGAACAACAAAAATACAAACACGAGAAAGAATTGTTTTAACTGGGTTAAGGAAGATTAAATACTCTTATATACTCATAGGTATATACGCATAGGACTATATCGACTCAACTGTTGATATTGATCAAGAATATATATGGACCATATAAGATGTTACACATTTTGTGAAAAACTTATGATACCCTCTGCACGGGAATAACCAAGAAAAAAACCCACACACGCACACACACAAATAGACACTCAAATAACACTTAGGCCATCAATCAACGCAACTGGCAAGGTCACAGTCAGAGTCAGCATCAGAGTGGGGATGCTGCCCCCTCTTTCCATAGGGAGCTTTGTTAATTACATCATGACAATGCGCACCATATAAAACAGGGAGAGCTACAGAAAGCTCGCAACTATATTTTATGCGGACGCACACATAAGATACACGAGATACAAGTATTTGCCAAAGGAGAATGCCGTCCAAGACAAATGGCGGTCAAATGTCACATTTAATTTATTTATGGGGCGTCGCGAGCGCGGGGCGTGTCCCGGCCAAGCTTTAATTAAATAACTGGGCTAAGTGAAGCCAAAGAGTTGACTGTCGCTAATACAGCCATTAGCTGGATTCGTGCAGAGCTTGTAAATTTTCATTTGCAACCAGCTATAATATTTTATGCACCTCTCCGAGGAGACCTGCCCCAAAGAAATGTCGCATATTCCGCCCCAAGTATATTACATTTAATTTTAAACCTAGTATGTTTGTTTGCATTTTCTTCTTTGCATGACACGTGAGAAACACATAGACACATGCATATCAGCGACAGACAGACCGTCGCTGTAGATTTAATCCAGTTTTGTGTGTGTGTGTGTTTTTTTCCCATTTTTCGGGACGATCTGTTAACTTTCTGTTTGCGTGCACAGCCAGACAACTGCCCAGTTCAGATAAAATGGGCAACATATCTGAGATGGTTTCCTTCTTTCCTTTTTACCTTATACCATATACGCATTGAAAATGCGTAAAGAACGGGTATAATGGTTTGTGTGTCATAGGCAGAAGCTGGCACCTCCCATAAACTATATAAATTCTTGGTAACGACTAGAAATTTAGATTGTGGGCTCTCCTATTACATATTTAATTTATTTATAGGAACTTAAGCGGTATCTCCCAGTGGACCACACTACAACTAGCGCACATCTAACTTGTAGAACATTGGGCTGCAGGACCTTTTCACGGTCGCCTGACTTAATGTTATTTTAATTTCTATACACACATATTCACACCACTTTTGTAAGAAAAAAAGGTCATCTACCGCCGCAACCGCATGACGTGGCCACAAAAACGGGTCGCTGTCGCCGAATAATGACCATATGGGCCTGTGCGCCCAGAAGGCGGCAACACACTTATGTATTTGGCCGGAATTTAACAGGCCTGCAGACAGGATCGTAATCAATGCTGGAGCCACATTTGGCATACGCATATTTTAGCACATTAATTAGAAAGCATAACTCGTCATTTATTGGGTCATAACACACGCACACAGCAAATATTGGCCAACTCACGCACTTGCCAACTTGAGCACACATAACTAGTTCCATGCATAATCGAACAGTTGAAATGGCTGTCACACGCACTCAACACACACACGCACAAACAGACATTCAGAGCAAGCTGAAAGTTAAGAAGTCAATAAGCTTAGTACCAGTTTCCGGCTGCGTTGAACGTCAGAGCCACATCCGGCGGCGGTTGGGTTTGGTTTCGTTTGTAAACCAAAACAGCGAACACATATTGCAAAAATAAAAAGAAATATAAGGCAAAGCATATAGAAAAGTATGATATCATAAATTTCCGTACCCTCTCGCCCCCTTCTCCGGCATAAGACCCACATCAACAGCATCGCACGTTTCTTTTTTGTTGTTGCCCTGGAAGTGGGGGCACTGTGAATAAGTCACAATGTTTGCGGCACATCACAACACATCATTGTGTCTCTTGTATAGCCATGACCTTATACAATTTAATATTTTATATAACAGTGTCTTGGATTTCTATGTATTATATATTAAGTATCCATTTAAAAAAAAAGAGGCGATTCTTAAAGAATTCTTAAAGATTTAAAGAAAGCGAAACAATAATATACATTTTTATTTCGTTTAAACAAAATATACGTTGACATAAGTTTTTAATATATATATGTATATACATATATATATTTTTTTTTGAAGAGTATTTATTATTTGATCTCGTTCGTGTTGTTTTCCCAAATGTTCGGCCATTGTTCACTTCGACGTTAAATTTGATTTCTTTTACATTTTCGAACATTTTCAGTTCTTTTCTGCATCAATTAAGCGACTTAAGTGTTGAATGGGCGTGGAGCCCATTCAACTCTTGGAGGGAAGAAAAGGGGCCGAGCTCTTGACTTATTTTGATTGCTTTAAAACGATACAGAAACGTTGCCTACTTTTCTGCGCAGATTGAGCGACAGACGATTGACTGCCTGCTGTGTGTTTGTTCTTTGTTGTTGTGGTCGTGTTTCTAATTTGCACACACACGAATAAGCAATCACTTGCCAGAGCAAGCATATATGTATATATGTATATGCGTATACCAGTTATAAACTGGATGCTGGCTGATTGTTTTGCCTGCTGATAATGAAACAGCAGGTGGGTATTATTTCCGCAATCTTTGCAGCACGGCATGTTGCAAAGGGTACTATAATTTTATCCCAAAATGTGTGACGCAGATGTGTCCGGCCTTAAAAAATAAATATACTTTTCATAAGTATGAACTGCCGAGTCGATGTAGCCATTTATATCTTTTTATATCCTTGCTTTAAAGCTATTGTCAAATAACTTAGTATGAATTGTTTTTTTGCACGCAGTACATATGTCAACCAACTCGAAAATTTGAAATACAAATTTAGTTTTTTTTTTGTAATAAACTCGCATGTTTTTGCGATATCCCCTATCTACTATTTATAAAAATAACAAATATATGTGTACCGCACATATTTCATTTGTCTTTAAGGGTATTGAATCGTTTCTAATTAAAAATGTCGATATCTCGGCAAAAATAAATGAGTATGCACTATACCTGACATTGCCCACGTATCAGTTCAATCACTTAACTCGTTGTTATTTGATAATTAGTCTTCTGTTTTGAGTACACAAACCAAAAAAATAAACCAAATATGTATGTTCGTGAAATATGTAATTAATAACAAAAGAAATTAAACAAACCAAATGAAATGGAAAGTATGTACGGCATAAAAGGCCTGGCTAAAATTACGCATGTTGTGCGCATAATTAGGCCGGGGCTATGTGCCCATTTACCATGGCCCATGCAATTAGGCAATGGGCAAGCAACAACAGGCTAACATATAAAACCCTTGGAGTCCCTAACCTAACAGCAAAAAAATAACGCTGTTATTCATTCTAGAAAGAATTTTGCTTAACTATTTTTATTTTTATTTTTTTCTGAAATAAATTGTATTGTTTAATGTCCATGCCCATTTGTATTCGAGTTCTCAAAATTTAACGGTTATTCGTTTTGTTCCGAGCAATATAGCAATTCGATAGATCATTTCATATTAAAACGGAAAATTTATTTTCATTTTAGCTGTGTACAACGGCCCTTTTCGACTTTTCACTCCACTGAATGCGTAATTCGAGGCACAAACTGATAACAAAACAGACTTTTTGGGAGCTTTTGTTGCTCTGTTTGCTTGCCAAAGCTTACCCCTAAATTCCAATTACAAATCAGCCCGAAACGAACTAAATTATTGCTGTACAGTTAGTTTTTGTTTTTATCCTTTGAAAAGTGCTGTAAACACGCGCTTCTTTTCCAGCCGTTAAACGCTCAACTAATCATTTGCTCAATGGTTGTGCAAATGTTAAATTTATAGCACTGGCACAACAGAGCTAATTATTTAAAAGCCTCTTTAAATTAAATTAACACATAGACATAGTTGTTGTAAGTAAATGTCAACAAAAGTTATTTAATACTTACCACCCTTTAAGTCATTCTCCTTTACGCCACTTCTTTTATTCTTTGCAATGGCCATAGAGTAATAAGAATAAAAAGAAGAATTATTGATCACGGACCGTTATTGATAATGTTTCAAATCACAACGTCTAACTGTCTATGTGCCGGGCTACTGTTTATGTGCTGTGCAAAGTACTGTACTTGATTATTCAATGGCTAATGGTCGGCATATATAAATGCTGAATACGCGCCATTTTTTTTATTTCGCTCAACACCATAAACTTAACACGTGTTTTACCGGCACTTAACGTAACCTACACTGTCGGCAAACGATTTAAGACTAAAGAGTTGTGTAAATCATCTCATTAAAGTCGCGCCTACTTTGAGCGGGCATTTACACTAATGCAATAGCTACTTAGAGTACACAGTGAATGTAATTCTCTCTCTTCCACTATCCACAAAGACCGCTTCTTGCAAAAGCATTCTCTGCCGAATACACAAAGAAGATAATATGAACTACGATCCACAATGTACACTCTGCAACCCGCAGTCCAAGCATATAACGGGATCAAAAGCAGCGAGCATCAGCGTCAATACAGGATTGGCTTGTCAACAGTGAGCAAATTAATAATTATCTTCCACAGTGTCCACTCTCTTTATGTTGGTATAAATATACACACATATATATTCACTAATGAGAGCACGACTGCAAAAAAGGTAATAATTGAATGGGGAGAGGAAAAACGGTAAAAGCCGAAATCAGTTTATGTGGTTTACAAAACTGTTATACTAATTACCACAGCAAATGTTGTTGAAGCTTTAGTAAGTTGTTCTGATTGTTGTTGTTGTTTTTACAATTTATTTCGTATTATTTTTATAAACTTTTGCCAGCAAATAGTTTTTAATTGCTACGATATGTACGGACAACAGATGACAAAATAAAGTCGAGAAGGCCACAAAACAATGAAAGTTGCACATTTTTTGTAATTGAACAAATATCTGCCTCCCCTCGCTCGCTATCATTGAGCCCTTGCACAAGTTAAAACTTGCATTTAAAGTAACATTTTAAACAATTTGAAAGCGATAACCTTGGCTACTTAGTTGGAGCAGACCGCCCCCTCCCCCCGCCCCTCCCCTTCCCTCTAAACGACAGCTGCTCCAAAGTGGGAAAACTATTTCAGCAAATGGTTTCTTTTCGACTGAAACATTTCTACAAAAATGTTAACTTGGGCGCACATTCCTTTTGCTTCTTCTTCCTATGTGTGTGTGTGTGTGTGTGGGTGTTTTCATTCGGTTTTACATTATTTACATAATAAATACTTAGCCATAATTTGTTATGCTGCGCGTAAATTTGATGCCCGCAGCGAAATGCTGCGAAAGCTGCTGAAATACAACACCAGAGTCCTAGCGGAAAATGTGGAAATGGAAATGGGATTAAGCTTACGGATTCGTGGCACCAAGTAGACGTACGGAACAAGTTCAAGTAATGACCGAGTATTGTGTATTGTGTAGCCTAAGTGGGCGTGGCCTACGCCCGCAATGGAAGAGGCGTAGTGAGAGCTCATTTTTGGGGGCCATCTGTGGGATTTTATACACCATTGAGAATTGGCCGCGAGCTACAAACTTGATTTGATGTTGGCCAAAATGAGACTCGTAAATATCGAATATTTGGGAATAAAATGGGAGGTAGGGGAATGAATTTATTAATTTAAGAGAAAGGTGGGGGAAAATGTGATGAAGTGCTACCAAGAAATCAAATCGAAAGCGGAATAGATAGAAAAATAGAAGAATAAGTTTCAATTATATTAAACAATTTCTTGGAGTTGAAGATTGCAATTTGCAGTTTGATGCTGGTTTCATAAGGTTGCATAAGCAAAATAAATAGAAATTTCGGTTCACGCTTTATCTAATGTGCATTCAAATAATATCAAAAGGAATCACCCCAGCTACCATCAGTGCTTCTTGTACTGCTCCAGTGAGAGGTGACCCGGGCCCAGGACCACGATCAGCAGCAATCCGCCCACCACAGACAGCGTCTGAAAGTGATTGTACTTGACCAGGTCCACGTAGAACTCGTCCGCCAGCCACCAGGCATTCGAGCAGAGATTCCACAACAGCAGAGCGATTGCCATGCCGAAGGCAGTTTGCCTGGTCCGCAAGCCCAGCACGATCAGCGCCATCAGCAGAACGCCCACGGTGTTTAGGACCAGGGCGGCGAGTCCGCGCTCCTCGCGCAGCAGAGTGAGGAACATGCTGGCGAGGAGAATGCGTCCCGCCAGTCGCATCAGGTGCTGGGGCCGTCGACTGATGGCCAGTGGCACGCCAGGATCTGTGGCACAAAGGCGAGCCGCTGTGGCCGACTCCTGGGCGTCCACATGGAGCAGCAGCAGGCCGCCGAGCAGGGCAAAGTTGCGCAGCAGCAGCTGCAGCCCCGAGGGCGCCGCTTGCAGGTGCATCTGGAGCAGCAACAGGCTGGCCAGCAGGGTGACAGCCACGTTGACCCACACGCGCACCACAATCAACACGGAGCCCAGCAGCTGGCCGACCAGATTGACGAGCACAATTAGCGCCGAGAACATCTCCGAGCAGTTTAGCTGCATCTGCGTATAGTACTGCTGCTCGAGGATCTGCTGCCACAGCCGCAGCGCGTCCTCAAAAAAGGTGGCGGTCAGACAGAGACGTGCCACAAGCGGCAGCAAGTGCCGACCGCGCCTGATGACCGCTTCCTTCAGGTCCTCTGAACGCGACAGCACACGCAGCCACAGGCCGTCAACTTCCATGGTCTTGGACAGAGAGAAAAAGACAGAGGGAGAGCGAGAGAGAGCGAGACAGAGAGAGAGATGGCCAACTGTAGTGCCTGTTTAATGTAGTTGGCCACCAAAACTTACGCCGAATTCCGGTTTCAAAGGAAATTATAAAAGTCTCTCAAGCTGCTTTGAATTAGGTTCAAATTAGTTTTCACAAAGAAACACTCACAATGTAATATTCGAAGAGTACGACTAGTAGATACCAAGTATCTGTAAAAGTTTTTTTTAAGCTAATTTTTTTGTTTATCCTGGAAATGTGTTTATATTATGGAAAAAGGTGAATATAAATATATATATAATATATGTATGCATAAATAAAGCTGCCATAATCTTAAAGATATTCCCTAGCAACAGTGGCTGGATATCTTTAATTATCTGGCTTTGAATGTGTTTGATAAACGAGAGACTCTTTGACCAAATTAAGTCTGATGCTCAACAAACCAACTTTTTGTTGTATTTGGTTTTAGTTTGGCAATATAAATATAGATATATATACATACATATACATATTTCATAATTTCTGTTTCTATTTCTGTTGCATTCCAGCTATTCAAGTTGCATTATTGACTTTTTGACTGCCATTAGCTGACCAGCATCAAATCCTATATACAAAATAAATATGTACATGTTTTAATCTATTTGCTTTGAAATGATGATTAGATGATTGGCTAACACAAGGGCCAGTCAAAAGTATTTGGTTCGAAAATCGATTTACTCCACAATTTATCAATTAAATGCAAATGCTTTCGTAATATTTCATTTATGGCTAAAATTACGTCCGTTCAGGCGAAAGTAATTTGAAGTTTACACCAACTAAATATTGGCCAACAGCTGACTGGGCAATAATTCTACCAAATGAGGTGTAATATTTAAGGAGCATTTCACTATACCCTGCGTAAATTGATAAAGGCTGGTTTTCAGTTTTCCATTTATACGACATCAATAACGACATTGACATTGACTTCAGTAAGGGGTATCTCCACGTCTTGCTCGCCAGCAGTTTAAAAAAAAAGAGACTTCAAGTAGGCATTGGCTGGGCAATCGCAACTGACAACTGGCAAAGTAGCTGCAATTGGGTTGTTTGAAGGGAGCCGAGCTTGATTAGAGCAAACCGACTGATGTCCTCATTCTTGACCTATTTTGCAGCACTGGCAGCAAGTGCGGCAACTATTGGCAACAACGACACATCGCTAATTGTAGCAACAAACGGAGCTGGCGCAGGAGCAACTGTTGTCACGGCATCAGCGACGACGGTGGGCATCGGAGGCAATCAGTTGACCATTGTACAGGCCACGACGGAT
The DNA here is from genome assembly GCA_004149465.1 of Drosophila nigromelanica. NCBI lineage: Eukaryota > Metazoa > Arthropoda > Insecta > Diptera > Drosophilidae > Drosophila > Drosophila nigromelanica. Next base: position 40,786 of record SCDS01000140.1, on the reverse strand, counting down.
CAGCCGGCTGCGGATGTTTGGGGCGAGCGACTCGATACGGCAACTTTGACAAAGGGCTTCTCGATACCCACGTATTTGCCACCCTTTCCGGATTTCATTGCTGCTGATTTGCCACAGACGCTGACGACGACGACGACAATGCCGCACACAATTCCCGCGGGGCAGGACAACGCAGCCGACTCGCCGCTTTCATCGACTCCTAATAAACAACAGCCGCAGCAACCGGCCCCGCCCCTCGACCGCCCCCAGCCCCACATGCGACTGCATGCCTACGACAGCGAACAAAAGGAGAAGCAGCTGCGACGCGAGAAGCAGCTGGCTCGTGAGCGGGAGGAGCTGCCCCGACGCCCGCTCAGTCTGCCGTCCCGGAATGTTACCGTACAGGCCGGCCAGCATGCCTACCTGCCCTGCCAGGTAAGTCCAAGGCACAGCGGGTGGGAGTGGATGGGTTGTGTGTGGCGTAAATTGATTATCATGATTGAAAGGCAACCTGCCGCAATGTTTGCTCCTTGCAGCTGCACCAGCACTCGAACAAGCCGCTATCCTGGGTCCGATTACGGGACGAACATATCATAGCCGTGGATCACACAACGTTCATCAATGATGCACGCTTCGCAGCGCTGCTCCAGTCGTCCCATGCAAATCTCAGCAGCAGTCTATTGGACACGGCCAACAGCAGCAGCAATATTAGCATCAGCAGCAGCAGCAGCAGCCTCAGCTGGACACTGCTCATCAAGTATGTTAGCCTGCAGGACACCGGCTGGTACGAATGCCAGCTGGCAACAGACCCAAAGATGAGCGCCAAGGTCCAACTGTTTGTGATAAGTAAGTCGATGGGGTAACTGAACGCATCAATCTATAGTTGAATTATCCACAATCCTCAGCAGTTAAAATGGGGATACTCGGCTATTCAGGCAACTGAAAAAGTCTTTAGTTTATAACTTGAACCTATACTGCTACTTATAATAACGAAATCGAAATAACATTATCAGTGTTTCGCCAATTACAGAAATACCTGACAATAGTATACTTAAATAATACATTTTCCCTCTTCTTTCAACATAACCTCACAATTGATATTCTTTTTAGCACCCAAAACGGAGCTAATCGGCGATAAGCAGCGCTTCGTTAAGGCCGGCAGCAGGGTGGAGCTACATTGCATTGTGCGCGGAACCTTGGAGGCACCCAAATATATTGTCTGGTATCGGGGCGAACATCGGATCGTCTCGGAGAACGAGGCCAGCGGCGCTGAGAGCGGCTGGTATACCCAAATCGATCGCAATATCTTTGGCAGCACGGAGCACAATCGGAACACGGTAAGTAGATGGAACAGCAGTTGGCAGTTGGAACTGTTTTAACATTTTGATCCCAATCCCCCCGTCACAGATTGGCAGCCTAGTTATTCCCGTGGTGCGTAAGACCCACTCCGGAAACTACACCTGCAATCCGGAAAACAGCGATTCAGTTTCCATACAATTGCATGTGCTCAGCGGTAAGCGGTGGCAACACAAATAATATAACCATACCGAATATTCACTACCCTTTTCATTCTCTGTGCAGGTGAGTATTCGGCCTCTGCAATCATGTCCGGAGCTGCTGGCCCGCACAGTTTCCACCAGTGGCTGATCTTTCTGCTGGTGGCCCTGCACAAAACATGAGCTCTGCTCCAGTCCACATTTGGGGCATTCTTTGTTTAAGGTATTAGATTAATTTGTAGGTAAATTGCACACATTATAAAGTTAATATTACTGCCGACACCTGCACAGGTGCCAACAGTGTTTTTTGTCACATTATTTCAGCACCGTATTTTAGACCATCTCTAGATATAATATGTCAATATGTCATGTCTATTTTGTTATTGCTTTCGGAATTACTTAGATTGCTAAGCACGTGTAACTTTAAGCATTCGATTGTGTTAAGACCTAAGATATTTGCGTAAATAAAGCCAAAGGCAGTTTTAAGTAAGTTAATAGAACATATTTGCTTTCACTGTACTGTGCAATTAATTCAACAAGCTTATTCAAGAATTCTATATCAAATTCACGTTTGAAAGGCTAAAATCCTTAAATGTCAGCGGCAGCTTTTTAACCAAAGTTGCCAACAAGCTTTTCAGTTTCTTAGCCTCAATTCAAACTCATTAAATAGTTGCCATTTTTTATCCAGCAAATTATCTGTGTACTTTCCACAAATGTATATGGTACAAGTGCATATTTAAAGATGCAAATAATAAAAAAAGATAAAGCCATAATTCAAGGAGGAGCGAAAAACGTGAAGATTGTGTGGTAACTGCTGACGCCTTTTGTTTTGCTTTTGTTTCGTTTGTTGGACTTTGCAGTTGGCCATTTTTGTTTTACGGCATGGCAACTATAATTTTCCGCGATTTTCTTGATTGCCCGCACACTTTTTATGAAGCTCATTTATCAACACGGCTGACCAAAGCCAAAGAAGCCGTGGCCAAAGTTTTATGGCCAACTTTGAATTTTCTCTTTCAGAAAAGTTGGCCAGCATTTTCATCTTTTGCGCACACCTTGTGCTTTTCTTTCTTATTTCCTCGTAGCCACAGAGCCACTCAACAGGCAATTTACAGCTGGACAGTTGAAAGCAGATAGAGAAGAACCAGCAGCAACTACAGTTGGAAAATGGAATGGAAACGGGAAGTAAGACAGCAGCCGGACCTAATCACTTTTTGATTTATTTTCCCCAGTTGTGTTCAAAGTTCTGCAACAGCTAATATTTTTTCCTACTGACTTCGTGGTTTGTACTGCTCCTTTGCCTGTTGCTTTAGTGCTGGCTATTAAATATGCACAAAAATAAAGAGCACAGCCGAGAATTAATCAAATATTATTTTGTATTAAGTACGCACAAAAGTTCCGAGTTGATTTCAAAATGAAAATGCCCTCGAGCATATGTCGGGTACTGTCAGCAATTCTTCAAAGCTCTGCCTGTCGGCTTTTTCTTTGAAATCCCCACGCCGTTTCGACATATCAAATATACTTCTTTATTTTTCCAAGTAAAGCCATATTCTCCTTGTTAAATTATGCCCACACATATTATCTACCACCGCCTTCTGCCAAATTTGCCAGCTACATTTTCGGCCCACACTTTTGTGGCTGAAAGTGTTTAAAGTTGCCGACTGACTTTTAAATTATATTGCCGCCATTGCTAGACGAGAAACTTTGGCGGTAATTTTGTTTAGTTTCGTCAGGAACTTCCCACGAAAGCTGCTCATAATCTCTGCATGTCCAATTATGTATTCTGGAAATAGGCACTTGTTTCTGGAGCAGACATGTAGCAGCTTATAGAAATAATTAAATCATCTAATTTGGCCTTAAATATTTACCGAATCGCATTGTGAACTTAAACATGCTTGAATATAAGTTTAAATATTCAATCTAGGCAAAACTTCACAAGATTAGGAATTTATGGCCTTGCCTAAACTTTAGCTGACTCTTCTTTTGTGTAGCTAAAAAAGTTTAGAATGTAGTTTTACCTTTGCCTGTCTCATAAAAAATACATTCAGGTAGGTCAATTCCAGCACCTGTTGCCGGGTGGGAACAGTTCTTGTTAAAAATTCACTGCGCATGCTCAGAATTTAAATCTGTTCCTGGCGCCAAGGTTGTCAAATTTTCCAACGAGTAACGAGTAAGTCTTCAGCGAGTAATCTATACAACAAATAGATTTAAATCAAGATTAATAAAAACTGTTTTTTTTTCAATGAATGTAATTAGTTTAATAACCTTTTATTTGCATAAATATGCACAATATGTTACTCGTTTTGTGTTCGATATATTTATATATATTTAAATTGTTTAAAACTAGTCGCGCTTAAAGTTTAACAAAAAGCAATTTTTCAATTGTTTGCATTTTCTTTTTACATATAATTTTCAAATTTGATAATTTGCATTTTACATATATATTTTTTAAATACTTGGAATGCACAAAAATAATTTGTTGCTCTTGTGTTGTTGTAATTGTAGTATTTTCGATTAAATTGTATGCTATAACAAAGAACTCATACACATTATACAAGTACTTATATAGGTGTATATATTTTGTTTTAAAGCCATTAGGTTCTTGTGTAGTGAAATCCTATTTGATTTAAATTGGTACATTTCGTCTATGCATTAGGTTCGTTTTGTTTCTTTGTTTGTTGCTTTAAAATGTGTACGAAAATGTAATTAAAAATATATATATATTTATATATGCGAATCTTTTGTATCTTTGTAAATATACATTTTGTTTTTTCTCTTTTATAATTGAATAATTGGACCATTTGTTATATGACGTCGTGGCTTATCATTTCCTATTATAATAATGATAATAATAATAATAATAATAAACACTTCTTGTTGTTCCGCACAATTCCCAGGTAAATATCTCTAAACTAACGCATCATTTACATGTTATCGATAAGGTAAATACTAAATATTTTAATCTGATGCAACACTTTGTTAATTATATATATATATATATATTATGTGCACATAAACATATATGTTCGAATTAGGTAGATAATTATGTTTAAAACGCTTTACAAATGTGGCTCGCCAACTTTCGTTGCCTTGTCTAGGCTCTGAATTGTTTGTATATATATATTTAAACATAATTATGTAGAGAGACTATGGTAGAATATGCTAATTTTGCTTTTCACTAATTGATTCCAGTTAACATTTTGTTTCTCAGTAATCATAATCAACTCTTCAGCTACTCAAACTACTCAACTAGGCGATCTATAGATCGAAACGCGATAACTATGAATTGTTTTATTGCCTTGCTTAGCAAATTCGTTAGGTTTGTATATATGTGTGTATATATATATATATATATTTGTGATAAATATATATGTAGCGCTATTCAACATAATAACTTGGCCCCCGATTCGACTGAGTTCTCCTGATTAGGTGATACGGTGATTATGTTGTTGTATGTGTGTTTCTCTCTGCTCTTATCTAATGTACATAACATCGGCAATTGGTCGGTAATTCTCAGTGCACTGCATCGATGTCCCGTTGGGCCCGCGATATTTTCAGCTTATCCTTGGGCGTATTATCCTCCCCCGATTCCAGGGCAAACATCTTCATCTTCTCCTTGAACGACAGCTTCTCTGGCACCGCATCTCCAGCGCGTTGTTGCTGCTGCTGCTGCTGCTTTTCCGCCAAGCGACGTTGTCTGGGATCTCTGAAATGCACATTCGTTTCATTAGCTAGAGCTATATGACATAATTATGCTGGCCACGGCTTACCTGTACACCTCCTGGGCGCCAATGACGCCTGGCGTTGATTGCACGCTCGTATTCCATAGTGCCGCATCCGGCGTGGCGGGCATCGAGGGCAGCATGGAGGCATCCATATTGTGTTGCATATACTGTAAGTGGAAAATCAAAAGCAAATTTAATAGCTGAATTATGCTTGAGGATTCAAAGAGTCCTACACTTACATCCTCGCGTATGGTATCCAAATCCTGATGCTCCAGCGCATAGCTGTCCAGTAGATATTGTTGCTGTTGCTGTTGCAGCAGGTTGTTATCCTCGTCATGGAAGCTCACCCGCTTGTTGTCCCGCTGCAGCAACGGTGGGGGCGTGCTGCCCAAGCCACCCGCCAGGCTCATACCCGTCCCCGTTGCCGACACATAGGCGGCATTCAGTTCCATGGCGCTTAGCGGTGAGGATTGCATCGTATTATTGTTGAGGCTGCCACTCAAGTTGTTGTTGTTATTGGTGGCGCCGTGCAACGCCGCTATTTTAACCTCCACAGCCGCTGCCTGATTGCTGGTGGCCGTCTTGAGCAGACCCATCGAGGAGTTGCCCACGCTGCCGCGCAGTTTCTGCTGTGACATAATCAGATAGGAGCTGTTGCGCTCCGGCGGCGGTGGCGGTGGCACTGAACCGTCTAGCGCCGGCTCATTGTTGTTGTCCTTGTCGAGCATGCTGAGCTGCGTCAGCTCCTTGGCCAGACTCGAAATAGGATGCTCCGTCTGTAGGTGCCGTTCATCCGCAAAGCTGGCCGACTTCTGCGACTTGGAGGGCGATGAAGGTGCACCGGCCGAGGTGCCGCCAGCGCCGCTCTCAGAGTAACGATTATGCTTCAGTATGCTCTTCGGCTGCTGCGTTGTTGTTGTTGCTGTTGTTGTGGTTGTGCCCAATGCGGTTGTGGTCGTTGGTGCGGCCTGTGGTGGCGGCGGCGGCGCCACTGCCTCAACGGGGCTGCTCTCACTGATCTCGGCCAGTTTGATCTCCGTCTGGCGGTAGCTGGTGATGGGCGTTTGTATGGCACTGACCTGACCACCGCTGGCTGACAGCCGGAACAGCTCCTGCACGTTTTCCTTATCGTAGGACTGATCTTGGTCCTCCTCCTGATCCTGCAGCTCCTGGGCGCGTCGCTCAAAGTCACGCTCCAGTATCAGCGTCTTCAGCTGCTCCTCCTGCTGTGGACTGCGCGTCATCGTCGCAGACAGCTCGCCAATTTGCTGCTCTCGCCATTGCCGTATGTGCTCCCGTCGCATTTCCAGATCCTTTTCGCGCTCCTCACGCTCCCAGGGATTGCTGCCGCTGTGCAGTGAACGCGCCGTCGACTGATTAGCCGGCAGATAGCTGCCCTTGGGCGGATCCAGCGTGCTGGCCACATAGTTCATGCCCGGCGCCAGCTGCTGCGTCGCCTTGAACAGCGGATGCGTTGCGGTTGGCGGCAATGGAGGCTTGTCCTCACCCAGTAGCTGGCTGGGCAGATAACCAGCCTGTTGCTGCTGGAGACGCTGATGCTGCTGCTGCAGATGCTGCTGTTGTTGCTGTTGCTGCTGTGGTTTGGGTGCGGTGCTAGGCGGGCCTGCTGGTTTACTGGGGGATTGTAGGCTGCCAATCGGTTTTGGTGGCAACGCTATAAAATTGGGCGACGACTGCTGCTGTTGCTGTTGTAGCTCATAGAGAGCTGCTGCCTCGTGCAGCTGGCTGCGACGCGCATGTTGCTGATAATCGAGGCCACCGTTCTGATAGCCCGGCACAAACTCGTTCACATTCTGCATACTCTGGCTAGCGCTCATGGGCGGCTGTTGCTGCGTCATCTGCTGCTGCTGCTGTTGTTGGTGCTGCTGTTGTTGGTGCTGCTGTTGCTGATACATGTTGCTTATGTTCGGCATTGAGGGTGCCAACATTTGCTGCATGCGCAGCGTATGTTGAAAGTTTTGTTGACTTTTAGCGCGATTGTTGAGCGTCAGCTGTCCATTCAAATTGCTGCTACTGTGCGCGAATTGCTGCTGTTGCAGGGCATGTTGCTGTTGTTGCTGCTGGTGTTGCTGTTGCAGTTGATGCTGTGCACTTTGCTGACTGTGATAATAGGCGGAAACGGGTCGACTGGGCAGATTAGCGCTGGCCTGCAAATGTTGTTGGTAAGGAGAAGCCTGCTGCTGCTGCTGTTGTTGTTGTTGCTGCTGCTGTTGCTGTTGCAGTGTAGCGGCATGCGGGGAATTGCCATTGTAGGCGCTCATGGCGGCATGTGCGGCCATACTCGGTCTATAAGCGAAAAAAATATTTATGAGGTTATTAAATCTTTTCTCCCTGACAGCAGCTGTTGCTGATGTGCGCCACTTGCGTTGTTGTTGTTGTTGTCGTGTTGCCGTGTTGTTGGCAAATTAACCATTTGCAGCGTGTTGTAATTTAACAAAGTGTGTATGTGCTAGCTTGAGAATTAAATTTAACTGTGTTTTGTGTGGCAGTTGCTCGTGAACTTCATGTTGCAGGTGCGCCTGTACAGCAACAACACGCAACAACGAACCATATAATAAATATCAAACGAGAACAACAAACACGCTAATTACTCACGTACTTGGCACATTTCTACAAGCTGATATTCACGTTGTATGGGAATAAAGCCGTAAAGTAATTTCTTTAAGCGTAATGTCATCCTAGAAATAGCCAAATTATTTTAAGCCAACAACTTGCGACCGCGACAGCAACAACATGTCTAAAGCCAAAGCTTTAACAACAATTCTTAAGTGCCCCCTTTTTATACATTAAGGGTACAGGGATGAGCTGAACTAAAAATGATATCTATAGTTTGATCTGAAAATTGATTTTGCATCCAAATTTTTTCACATTTGACCTTACTTACTAATTACTTACTAATATTCGAAAAAAAAATTTCAAATTTAGAATCTCAAGTTTATATTTTTCATCGTCATAATTAGTATAAAACCCCATATTAAAAGTGATTCTGAGGGGGGTACAATTTTTGTCAATAATCATGCAAAAAATTAAAAATATTCTGACATGTAAAGTTTTCAAACCCGAATTTTAAACGCCCATAGCTTTGTCAAATTGAACCGATTTTCATGACTCATGCCATTTTAGACATGGTTTAACCTATAGATCAATTATATTATTCTGCATACAATTTTATTTCACATTTGACAAAAAAAAACATTTTTCATTTTCGTTTTGGAAAAACATCATGTACCCCTCCTTATTAATTTTCGAAAAATATTTCAAATGTAGAATCTCAATTATGAGGATCGTAATTAGTATAAAAACCACATTAAAAGTGATTCTGAGGGGTAAAATTTTTTGTCAAAAATCATGCAAAAAATTACAAAAATTCTGGCATGTAAATTTTCCAAACGCAAATTTTAAGCTCCCATAACTAGTCAAAACTTAACCGATTTTCATGACTCATGGTTTAAGCTATAGATTGATTCTGTATTCAAATTTAAAGTATATTTAAAAAAAATATTTTCAAATTGATTCTTTTGAAGGGGAAATATATAATGCACCTCACTTGCCAACTTTCTATTGACCATATTTAAAATTTAACTAATAATATATTTACAATTTCGCATAAAGATATGTTAAAACGCAGAGCTTACCTCTCATTTAAAATGGGTTGACTTTGATTTTGTGCACGATACACGCTTAAATTCTGGTAGAAGCCCTGCTCGTTGCCATTTCCATTTGCGTTTGGATTTGGATTGTTGTGACTGCCATTTGTCTGACCTCCGATGCCGCCACCCCCGCTGATGCCCCCTCCCGCATTGTTATGCAAACTGTGCGTGCTGCGTGATTTTGAATTGGCCAGCGCTGTGGGGCAGGTAGAGAGACGAATCAATTAGAGCATGGATTATGGTTAAGGCGAAAGAGATAGAGATAGAAATAGAGGAAGAGTAAGCACACACACTTACATATGTTGCCAGATCCCGTGTGATGATGCAGGGCCGGCACCGATTTGCTATTGGGCAGGTGTGCAGCTAAGGGATTCAGGATGCTATTACTGATGTTGTTGCCATTGTTGCTGTTGTTGTTGTGACTGTGATTGTGACTACTGTTGATGTTGCTATTGCTCAGATTTAGGTGCTGGTTGAGGCTGTGACTCGTGTGGCTATTGGCAATGAGCGACCCACCGATGCCGCCCAACGATTTGGAGGACTCGGCGCCGCCCATCCGACTCAAATCGCGCTCGGACATGCGGCGATTACCTGATGTTTACCCATTATCCATAGAGTGCAGCAGGTTGGGGAAGGGTATTTAGTGTTCGTAGTGGTGCAAGAACAGGTGATGGTTCGGTGTGAGGGAAAATATAGAAAAGATATACAATCGCATTTGTTTTAGTAATCATCAATGTAAGCTCTAAGTAATTATTTATATTCGTATCTGTGAGTAAGTGAGTGTGCATGTGTGTGTGGCAAATGTAATCAATTTTAATTCATTATGCATACAAAACGTAATTAACATGTGCATATACAACTACAGCTACAAATCCAATTTTAAATACAAACACTGCTCTTTGAAATACATATGTGAATACAGATGTATTTAAATACATCAACAACAAGAATATTGTTTTTGGTGTATACAACCAAAATTGTTTAAAATTCAATTGCTGCAATATTAATAAAAGCAATAACAACAACATCATGCAACAGTAATAAAAATGAATATAAAACCAAAGCGAAGACATTTAATATTCCATTGTGTTGAAAAGGCGGAAATAAAAAGTCCTACAAATGCGAATCCTAAATTGATAAGTGAAATTATATCGAAAGCAATTCAGGTCAATTCAAATTTAATTGCAATTCAATAATAAATTATACAGGCTGCAAACTGGACCGAACCAAAATGGATTTTTTTTTAATATTTATAAATAAGTTTACAACACAAAAGTTTTTGGACTGCATGCGATTAATGAAAATCTGTAAGCAAATTAAGTTAAGTTGTATCAATTAAAGCTGAAGAATCTGTGGCGATTTAAGATTCGAACCGAAAACTATGTTCATGATTGTGGCAACCAGGTTCAAGAACCGCAGTTAAATGAGAAAAGTGGGTTCTAATTATAAACCGAAGCCGCAACCATTTTGTTTGGTTTTGCAGCCATGTTTTTAATTAATAAATTATTGAAATTGTATTTAACTAAAGTATCAAAATATACAGCGAAATTGGCTAACTAAACAACGCATGACAAAAATTGAAAAATTATGATACAACAACAACAATAAGAAGAAGAACCTCGGTGCATTGTAATTGGATTGTCATCTGCGAGTTGGGCACAGCAACGATGACGATGAGGACGAGGACAACGGCGTTGTATTTGGTCCCATTTGCGCCGTGTCGAAACGTTGCCCAGTTCCTGGCCCGGCTGCAGCAGCACCAACATTTGCATCAGCATTAGCATCTGTATCACTGACAAGCACATTAGCTGCGCAGCAGACGCAATCGGAAGAGGAGCAGGAGCAGGAGTAGGAATCATCCTCATCATCGTCACTGCAACTGAAGCTGCAGTCGTTGTATTTGCTGCTGCTGCTGGCCAAAGACAGCAGCAGTTTGGCTGTAGAGGGCGGTGAGGCGGGTGGTTGCTGCTGATGCTGATGATGATGATGGTGGTGGTGGTGGTGGTGTTGGTGATGGTGGTGTTGTTGTCGTTGCCTTTGTCGGTGCTTCTTGTTGCGTTTCAGTTGCCGCACGCTTGGCGCCTGGCGATTGCTGCACATGACGCTGCGACGACAGGGCAGATGACGTGCCAAGGCCAGGGACTGTGTTTGCGTCGGAGCAAGTGGCTCCTTGGCTGCCGCTGCTGCTGTTGTCTCCTGGCAGCTGTCATAGCACTTGAAAGTACTTGTCACATTATTGTTGTTGTTGCTGCTGTTGCTGCTGTTGCTGTTGTTGCTGCTGCCAGCTGCAGGCCGACAATGCGCACAACAAGGGCAATCGCAGCTGAGTTGCGATTGTTGTTGCTGCTGCTCCTGCTGCTGCTGCTGCTGCGGTTGAGGCAATTGCACATTGTAATCCTTGCCAGCGCTGCCAAAGAGACTCCACTCCTTCAATTGCTTTATGATGTCGCCCTGTTCGTTGTGCGTCAGCCGCCCACGTTCGACGGCCAGCGCCGACGTGGACTTGGATTTGGCTTTGTCCGGTCCAAATTGCGTTTGTTGTGCGTTGAAAAAGGCCGCCATTTCGCGCACCTTGCCCTGGCCGAGGGGTAACAGGAAACTGGGACTGAGATTCGTATGACTGGAGGCGCGACGAGAGGTGCTGCTGCTGCTGCAGATGCTGCTGCTGTTGGGAATTGCTGTGGTGCTTGGCTTATGAATTGTGCTGGCACAATATTGATTGCTTTTATGTACATTTTGTGTGCGGGAACAAGCACAGGAACTGTCACTAGGAACTTGAATGCTGACTAGAGGAGTCGCAGCTGTGGCTGCTGTTGTGGTTGCTGTTCCAGCACTGAGCCCTGACCTTTTATGCGAACGCTCTGCGTTGAGCTGCCGCCGACAGGGCGACTGTAGCTGCTGCTGCTGCTGCTGTTGCTGCTGTGGTTGTCGCAGCAGCGGCATGCGCTCGATCGACTCACTGGAGGAGCGCTGGCTGTTGGAGCCGGAGCCACCGGAACCGTAGTCCACGGCGGAACAGTTGGTGGCACGTTTAGTATTCAACTCGCGTCGTATCTTTTGGATGAGCGGCATGCGTTCGCCCGCCTGCTGATCCGTGAGCAGCGACTCCGTCGAGGAGTTGCTGATCGCAAAGTTGCTGATGGCATCGTGCGTGTGATACTTGCGATCGATGCTGGGTGCAACACTGGGCGCCGGTTGTTCGAGATCAAAGCTAACGGTCTTGCGATAGCCAGCTGCGGAATTGCGTTTTGCCGTCGACGAGGGGACTTGGCTGCTGCTGGTGGCAATGCAGGGACGTTGTTGCTGCTGCTGTTGATCCTCTTCGTCGTCAATGAAGGGTATATCGCCCGAGTCGGCCATGGAGGCGATGCCGTCCTCGTTGAGCGGCTGATGCGCCTCACTGCAGCTGGCGAAGTTGCCAAAGGACTCCTGCGAATGGCGCGTCTCGTGGTCCACAGGTGCCGGCTCATCCTGATACTCCTCGATGTAAATGGAGGGCGGCGGCGTGCGACGCAGCGGACGCATTGGACTGAAATGCGGCCCCGACACCGGCGGCTGATAGTAACCAGAAACGGGCTCATTGGACAGATACAAGCTGCTGGCCGAGCGGGCAATGGGCCGGGTGTCCCTATAGCGCGGATCGATGTGCAGCTGATGGCCTAGGGCGCACAGCTCCTCCTGCAGACAGGAGGCGCTCAGCCGGCGCACCGGCGGCGACGCGGCGCGCATGCATGCAAAGGACTCGCGACGACTCCGATTCAGGCTGTCATCCGAGATGGAGTTGTTGTAATAGCGCGCCTGTTGCTGATAGGAGGAATGACGACGTTGTTGCGAATGTTGTTGCTGTTGTTGTTGTTGCAGCTGCAGATAATTGCTGCTAGTTGCGTCTTTAGTTGCAATACGAATGCATTGCGGCAGCATGTTTAAAGAGTGGAATGCGCATGGGTGAGTTGGAGGGGGCAGTTTAGTTACTTTCGATTAGCTTACACAACAGCTTAAATGTGTGTGTGTGTATGATGTATTTGTTGTTGTGTGGCATATTAGTGAGTTTTTATTTATATTATTTTATGTATGTTATGTATATGTTTTTTAGCAGCTACCCAGCACCGTGTGTGTGTGTGTGTATGTCTAATGTGGGTGTGTGTATTGACTGGGTATGGCCTGGAACTTCCACTACTCACCACGCTGAATAACCGGACTGGGCTGCTGTAGGAGCGTCGCCAGCCCATGATAAATGGCGCCCTGTTTGGCCACCTCCAAACTGACAACCGGACCTGTGCGTACCAAGTAATCAGCGGCACTGGAAAACATAATAAAAAAAAAACAAAAAATGAAGTTGCGTTTGCAGAGTATTGAGTGGGTCGTTGAGCTTACCGCTCCTGTGTTATGCCTATCAGGCTCTGGCCATCGACGCGCAGCAGCTGATCGCCCGCTTGGAGCCGCCCATCCGCATCGGCGGCTCCGCCCGGCACAACGCTCTTTATGTAGATGCCCAGACGCTCCTGGCCCGCTCCCTTGGCGGCGACTATGGACAGGCCCATGCCATTGCTGTTCTTGTGCAACTTTATCAGCTGCATTTCCGGCTGTGGCAGCTTGTTGGACATGGCGCTGGAGCTGCGTGCCTGTCAAATAGACACAATAAATGAATATGGAGCGAGCTCATTTGGAAGTTTTAGAGCAGCTTACATTAAACTGATGCATATAAACGGTCCAGAGTCCAATCGAGGTGGGCTGAGCGGCTAGACGGCACATGCCCTGCTGCTGGAGCGGATTCAGAAAGTCAACCAGGCCGGTGGGTATGCCGCGCACCACATCACAGCTGAAACCATCGTCGGGCAGCAACAGTGCCAAATGCAGCTCGGGTGACTCCTCCAGCCGCACCTCGCGTCCATCGGCGCGTGTTAGCTCGTCCGCCACAGATTCGGCCATGCGTATTGCCGTGTCCACCAGATTGCGTGGTATCTTCTCCTGCTGCAGCAGTGCGCCCATTTGCAGCGAGTTGAGCCGAAAGCAGGAGCAGGCCAATTGTTGGATCTCCTCCACGGATGATTTGGGTGCCTGCAAGAACTGCGCACACTGATTGATCTTGGCCAGATGGCAGTCAGCGGCCAACTCCAGGCCCTGACGCTCGGCCCACAGTTCCAGCAGCTGCAGTCGCTCCGTCATCACCTTGCCCCACTCTCCGGTGCACATGTGCGAGTTGGCCACAATCTAAGTGAGACAAATTGGTGAGTAATATATATTTTATAGAGGTCTTCTGCGGGGAGGGAAGAAGGTGGCTGTTTGCGCCGCTCACCGTATTGAAACATATGACATTGATATAGTGGAACAGCTGCGAGAACAGCTGAATGGTCAGGGCGGCATTCACACGACAGCGCCGCAACAGGGCCATGGCCGAGCCGAGCACGGTGAGCACCAGACCCGCGGCCGAGTCATGATCAATCGTCTCGGAGAGGAATTGATTCAGCGTCTGCGACAGCTCCAGGCGAAAGCAGTTGACCAGATTACGAAATGCCGTCTGCACGGCCTCGGCGAGCACCTCCTGGGCCTGGACGCTGAATGCGCTAATGTGGCGATCCGATTTCAGGAAATGCAGAAACTCCGAGCTGTTGGCCATCCAAAAGGCAAGTATACGCGGATCTGTGTACTGGTCCTGCACCACGCCATAGACCAGATTCGCCACATGATGCAGAAATATGGTTAGCTTGTGGGCGCGTTCCGTTGGCTGCAGCTCTGGACGGTAGTGGGTGGAGGCACGGTATCTGCAATGAAAAACCATTAACTCGTCATTAATCAATCAGCTCAATTGGTTCCATTCAAAGACGTTTTTTGATTTGTATTACGTTTGCTTCACATATCCTTTGGATATGGATACAAAAGGGTAAATTGGTTTAACTTAAACTTGTTACAGGATATCTTCAAGTCATGCGTACTATTACTTGTTTGTCCTTTCTGTGGCCTTGTGAAATGTGACAACAAAGCTGCCTCCGTCCGCTGTTGGGGCTACAGCTTGTGGCTGCCACAGCGTTGCAATTTCCTGTGTTTACACACATACACACACACACACCCCACTCGTTCCCCACCACTCCACCCAGTCAGCATTAATATTAATAGGGCACAAATTGGGTCAGCAGCCAAGATAAATCATCATAATTGATACTGAATTGTTGATATTAGCTCTATTCTGCAAATGGGAATCGCAATTGCTGCTAAGGCCACTCCAACTCATGTACAGGACGCCCATTTGTCAGATGCGCTCAACAACTGGGCTCAGGGCTTGTTGGAGCTCAGATTTCGGGCAAAACGATTAGATATATTTCAACTGAAGAATGTATTGCAGAAGGTGCTTAAACAATGAAAAATGTTCCACAAATATGTCAGACAGGCTCAAATATATATATCAATCTTGACTAGAGGTATCTTCTAATAAAACTGTTGGGAAACAATACTTCAGTCACCTACAAGTTTTAACCATTTAATCGTAGCTATAGTTAGGCTGATTTCTTCACAGTTTGCTGGCTTTACTAACTATTTCTGTTTGCGTAAGAGAATATGTAGTCAGCATGAATAGATATAGTTAAAATTAAATCTGCCAAAGCTTTATTAAATAATACAAACAGACAGCCAGGCAGGCAGATAGGCAGACAGTTAACATCGAACATTGCAATTAAAATGCAGTCAAATCAAATCAAAAAGGCCATTTTAACTTACCTGGCACACAGGTAGAGCGAATAAACTGGCGCTAGCTTAAAGTGCGGCACATTCACATCCAATTCGCTGATGATGTGACGCAAGAAGTGCTCCTGGTGCGTCTCGGGAAACTCCAAAACGGCTGGCAGTATGGGCTCCTGCCCCTGGGCATCTCCAGAGCCGCTGCCGCCGGCACCGGCCAAGAGACCGCCAGCGCCTGGCAATTTGGGTGATCTAATGTGTTAAGTTGGGTGGGTTAAGATAACAAAATTAATGTTAATTGGTTGAGCGCAATTTTCATTGCATATGCAAAAGGCGAATTAAAAAGCATATTAAACATTTTAAAGAAATTTAACTTTAAATACAATAAAAGCGCACACAAACGAAAATAAAATGCACAGGTGAGACATATATGTATATATGTGTTTGTGTGGGATTTGTGTGTGGTTTAGTGTGTGATTTGCTGTTTATATATTATTGAAATTTTGCTGCATTGAGAGTTTTCGTTGTTAAAACCTTTTAAGACCTCATTGTTGGCCAGCATTAGGTGTCTGTCTTACCTGTCCTGACTGTTGGAGCCATTTGATTTCACGCTCGAGATGGATTTAATTTCATTCTCCAGATTACCTTCGAGACTCTGACCATCATAGTTGCCACCTGGGGCAGTCATCTGCTGTTGTTGCAGCTGCTGCTGTTGTGTTTGTTGTTGCTGCTGCTGCTCCTGACTGCCATGTTTACTGTCCACCACATCCCGCAGCGAGTGCATCGCCTGCGTCTCCGCCTGCGAGTTATTGTTGTGGTAGCCAGCAGAGGATTGATTCAATTGCTGATGCGGCTCATATTCGCTTTTCTGCGTCTACATGTAAATAAGATGACGAGAAGCTTGGCTCCAGAACTATTTCTCTCTCTATAAAGTTGACAAGGGCATCAGCTTAACCACTTACCGAACTGAGCGCACCATCCTCATCGTTCCAGGAGCCAGGGGATGTGGGCGAGCGACTAAAGTTCCCAATGTTTTTTTTTGTTTTTTTTATTGTTATTGTTGTGGGTGTGAATTGTAGTTGTTGTTTGTGGTTGTGGTATTGTGTGGGTGTGTTGTGGTAACAAATGGTTTGCATATTTGTTGGCGAGTAGTGCATGGACAAATTAATATTGTACACAAACAATAAAAACAAACAACACGTAACGAACATAAAGCCCCAAAGGCGTGAACATAAAAATATATAAAACACAAAGATACATTTTTGTAAATATGAATTCGAATAACATTTGGAAATGTTGCGCAATATGAAATACAAATGAAACTAAAAGGAAAATCGAATAAAGAATATTGCTGAAGGCAATATTTCCACAAATTGATCAATAGCATTTCATAAAAGCACCAAAACACAACAATTAAAAGTAAACAAGTTCACAAAGCGCAGCATTTATAGCACATAAACATTCCAGAAACACACGTTACCGACTCACCTTTCGTAGAGGCAGGCCGAGTCCAATTGGGATTGCGACAGGGCCAGATTATAGCGTCCATCCGTGGGCGAGTCCAGAAAGCGGTACGAGGCCACCCGCCCGAACATGACAACCGAGCCGTTCTGTGTAACAGAGATTACATTACATTAATTACACGCACACACACAGCCGCATTTATAAAGACTATAATATCATTTAATTATAACAGGCATTAAAGCATTTCAATAAAACTTTACAATTGCCTCGAATCAGGCGTACAAATATTTTAATTAAAATTAAGCACGATTTACATATTTAATTAAAGGCAACAGCAGAGAGCAACGTGCGAGCGCTTTCAACGGTTCCGTGGCACTGCGGAGATTAGAAAATTTCGATTGGAAAAAATGTGGGGCGTTTCGAAACTAGTGACAGTGTCATCGATAGAGACGCCCCCCTTACAAAAAAAACGCCAAAATATAATGGGTATGCTGTGCGGCATATGCGCTACAGCATACATTATGTATATTTAGGTAGTAAATAGCTTTTTTTTAAAATAGTGCAACTCTTAGTCGATATATCTCACTTGTGTTTCAGAATATTTTTCTTTATCAGCAGAAAATTGTTTAAAAACATTTTCAATTGGATTTTGTTTACTTGCTTTTCAAATTCGACACAATTTCTTTTATTTCGAATTTATTTTTGTTTTTGGGACATTAGTATTAGAATATTTGTTGTTTGGGTTCGTTGAACCGCAACCAAACCCAATTTGCCAATTAAATGTAGGAACAACAATTTATAATAAAAGATTCAATGCAACAAAAACTACAAATGATAAATGTTGTTCAGTGAATTAAGCAAAATTTATGTCTAGCTAACTCGACTGCACGCCCCCTTCCCGACCAGCTTCTGTAATTTTTTTTTTTTTTTACCATGTTGTGGTGGATTAAAAAGGGGGGGGGGGAGGGGGGGGGGGGGGGGGGGGGGGGGGGGCCTCAAGTTTACTTTTGTTTATTTGGTTTCGAATTCATCAAGCGGAAAGTCAGAAAAGTTTTTACCCCGCTAGAAGTCAATTTATTGTTGTTCTTGTTGTTGGTTGTGCATTTGGCCAAATGCGTGAGAACGCAAAGTCAACTTTATTCGTTCAGTCAGTTGTAATTGTTGTTGTCGTTGTCGTTGTTGTTTTGTTTGAGTTGTGTTGTGTGCGTTGAAAAGTTGTCAAAACAAAAGATAAATCAACTGCGCCCCGAAGGTTGCCACAGTAAGCACCAAAGCCAAAGTTAGCTTGTCGGGACAATTAGGGGGAAGGGGTAACAACACAAGCTGCTGTTGATAATGAACTTGAGTACAAACTGTGTTTTTAATCAAATGTCAGCGCAAATAATTCAGTATTAACAATGCTCTGTTGATCATTGATCAAAGAGAGAATTTGTAAATTAAAATCAACAGGGGCAAATGGGCTCGAGCCTAAAACATACAACTTCAGTGTTTTTTACTACGAAATAAACATTAAGCCGCATTTATTTTTTTATATAAAGCTAAACCCATATTATCTTTGTAACTATAATTATCACTATATCTATAGGGTATGTTTTTATAGCAGCTATATCATATTTTTGAGATAAGCTGAGAGCCAGGCTTGGTCAGCAAATTTCCACCTTAAAAGGCATGTTGTCAACTGCCTCTTGGCAGCGGAAGGCTTTTGACACACTTTAGTGAACACTTGGATTGTATTTAGCCGGCAATCTCGTTTTGTTTCCGCCAGTTCGCCGGTCCATTACATTTATATTACACGGGGGCAATAAAATCCCAAAAGCCTTCAAAGAAAATGCTGTAAATGTGAAATGGAATTGCGTGACAAATGCCAAAAGACAACCGGGCAGAAGCACAGGATGCAGGACAACTAAAACGAACGGCAGCTAAAACTTTTACTGGGTCAAGGCTGACAGAACTAAGTGAAAAACTTTGGCAAGTAAACTGCGTTTTCGTCTCAAAGCTAATGTAAGCAAATTGTTGTTTGTTTCGCTCATAATTAGTTGTGACCTTAAGGACCGTTGAATTCAGATTGACAATTAGGTTAAAGATATCAACTCACATGCAAAATGGTCGGCTGGCTAATGTGATGGCCATTGACGAAGGTCAGCGCATCCGTGTGCAGCGGCGTCACCGTACAGACGCCTTCCAGCAGCGAGATGAGGCAGTGCCTCGGCTGTATCGAGGGTCCAAAGAGCTGCAGGCAATTCGTATTCGCTGAACCGACCTCGACGGGATCGCTGCCCAGCTTGATGCGACGCCCGCCATCGCCGCTGTGCGTCACCTCCACCAGGACGGGTCCTTCGCGATCGCCGGACATGTGATTCGCCCCATTCGCAGCGCCCAATGGCTTTTTCTTGCGTCGACGCGGTTGCGAATCCGCTGGACGCCGTCGCACATGAAACATGATCGAACCTGTAAAATAGCAAGAGAGAGAAAGAGTAAGCAAGTGGTCTTTTAGCAGTGATTCAAATGATTGGGGCACACATTTACTTGCTGGACTCTTTCTAGTTTTTATTCTAATCCACAAATGCGCCGCCAGCTGTAAAACTTTTCTGCTTTACGCGGTCTTTGTTCTGCAAATCTCGCTAAAAAGTGCAGCGTAGACAAAACGAACAGCTGCCGCAGCACAAAGCACAACTTGCCGATATGGAAATATGTTAAGTACACAATAGCATCGGCTGAGCCAAACAGTGGTGGCAAGGCATATTGTGCAAAGGTGACTATGAAAGCCATAATTGTGAACTTGGATGTGTAAAATATGGAAATCAGATGAAAAACAAGTGAGATTGCTTTAGTCGGGACCGCCCGACTATGAGATACCCAGAACCTAGCATTTAACACATACACCCACACCCTCGGCACTTAAATAAGTATTGAGTTGGTTAAAAATTTAAAACAAAAAATTTACTTAACAAATATCAACGAAAAAATAAAGATTTCGCACAGGGACTCGAACCTCCGACTCTTCGGACACGCTGCACAACTCTTACCGGCTGCGGCACGCTTTAATTTGGTTTTGTTGTGATAAAATTCAACTTAGCAAAATTCCAAGAAAAACGCTAGACAAAATTTTGCATTTGTATGTTTGCGTGCACATGAACACAGAAATTGCTTGTGTTTCAGCCAATCAGCTGCGCTGGCCCCCGCTACTGAAAAGAGATTCTTGATTTGCGAAATATATGATCGTTATGCAATTTTTAGGACTAACTAAGAGCATACTCGTATGCTTTACGCGAACATATTAAAACAAATTTGGTGGCTCTAGCTTTTATAGTTATAGGAGTTATGCTTAAAAAACCGAATGAAAAAAGCGAAAAATATCGATAATAAGAAAACGGAATAAGTTATCGATCTTTTGAAATAAACTTGACCTGCGTATGGTATATACGAACCGAATGAGTCCAAGATCAGCTTTCTAGCTATTGTAGTCTCTGAAATCGACGCGTTCATACAGACAGACGGACATGGCTAAATCGACTCGGGTAGTGTTGCTAATCAAGAATATGTACACTTTATGGGGTCGGAGATGCTTCCTTCTGCCTGTTACATACATTTGCACAAAACCTTTTTTATCCATTTTCAATGGGTTCAGGGTATAATTAATTGCTTACGTAAAAAATAAACGCTATTTTCTTAATGTGTATAAAAACAAAACAGAATTTAAAGACTAAAATATACAAACGACAAGTAATTATATTTGTATAGTCTGACTACTGTCGGCCAGCACTGTTAACATACAAATTTTGCACAACTCTTCTCGCATATGAACTCAATTTGTTTCATAGGTTGACGCTGTGCGCTCCCAAATAGAAATTCTCAAAAACAAAATCAAATCAAATTCTAGGTTCATCAATTTCCGTTTTGGTAAAACCCAGTTCAAAAAAAAAAAAACAATCAACAGCAAACTGAAAGTCAATTAGCTTATAACGGTGCGGGGTTTTGACAGACTGTCAGACAGACAGGCGATGGGGACCGACATGCAAACTACTGGCAACATTTTATTAGTTTCTAGCTGTGTGAATATGAAATTTCTATGGGTGCACTCAGAGAAATACGAATACTGTAATCAAATAAAAATATTTTCTAGTTAAAAAGCGAAATTGAAAGCGAAATTATTATTTTATAGTAATCACAATTTTGAAATTACTAATCCAATTAATATTGTACTTGCATGGAGAACGTTTAATGACTATTTTAAGTATTTATTCGCGTTATAAGTATTGTGTAATTAAAATTTTCTAGCTATAATGCGATGATATCAGAATCTGCAACGTTGCTTTTCTCTGAGTGTACGTTGCAGTTGCAGCTGCAGTTTAGTTGTTTCTCTTTGCTTTGCTTTGCTGCTTCTTTTGGCATTGTACAGAATGTTAAACGAACCATGCAAAATATGATGCCAGAGAGATGCCCCCACACTGAATGCCGCCCGGTTGCATATGGTAGCTATAGTTTTAGGCGAGCCAAATGCAGAACGGAGGCAACCTGAGATGGAGACTGCAGACTGCAGTCCAGACGTGCTATAAACTAAGCAACAAAGGGGTCCGCCGGGATTTTGCTGGATTGTGGGGCGTGTCGAGCTGAAAAAACTTATTAAAAACTAAAGGGAACTCAACTCGATTCAGCTGAAAGCAGAGACGTAAGCAACATGAGTCGATCCCGGGGCGTATGAGCAATGTGAAAATTGGACTTGGCTGCTGGGGGAAAAATCGCAATGCTTTCAGTTTCACAAACAAAAATCAAACAAAAAAGGTATACTCACACACACAAAACAAAAACAATAAGAACAACAACAAATACTGTGTCATATACCTTTTTGGCGCAACCAAAAGAACCACATTTGATTTATATATATGGATGGAAAATTTGTTCTGTATTCTCTGTCAGTTGTTTTGACTTTTGGTTTTTATTATCAGAAGTTTACGTGTTAAACATGTGAATTTTATATAGCATATTTATTAGTTCCCTTTTTGTATCTTTTGCACAACAAAATCGACAGCAGCAACAGCTAAGAAAATTGCAAAAATTAACACAAAAGTAATCAATATAACAAAAAAAAATTAAAAAGGATTTAATTTTTACCAGAAATTTTGCTGAAATGACTACAATCACGTACAATTTGATAACCCTTAAATATATATGATCTGTTGCATAGCTAAATACTCTGAAACACACCTTTTGCCGTTTTTAATTATTACTAGTTTAATTTTCATTTGATAATCAATCTCAAATTGATATTGACTAGCTGTTTGGCTTAAATGAAATGACCGTGGGTGTATTTATGGTCGAACTGTGCACAGTTACAATTACAGATTGTAAATCAATCAACAAACAAATACTTTTGCCGCCATTAATTAGGACCACGACAAAGGCGTCTCATTTTACATGCATCAATTATTGCCGTGCAGAACAATAACTGGACATGGCAACAGCAACTGCATGGCTAAAATTGTCGATGTCATTCGACCGTTGCCCCACTGCTCTTTCCACGGGTTACAGCAGTTTGTGTATTTAAAACAACTAAAAAGAGTCTACACTCAGAGAAAATCTTATTTTTGAAGTGAAATACATCTGAGATAGAGTTTATACCAGTTTATTGTTCAAACTTCAAGAACGTTCTGTTGTTAAATATGCTTAAAATTGTTATATTCACAAAAATTATATTATTTGTTATAACCTAAAAGCAAGTAGTTCGAGATTCTGTTTCTATGTCCTTGACAGTTGACATTTGCAGAAAAGAATAGAGAAGGCAATAAAAATACAATTTTAAAAAATATTTAGTTGTTTAGACTTGGTCAAGAGCATGCCAAAGGTAACCACCATAGCAATACAATACACACACAAAACACATATACACATTCAATGTTGACAGTGAAAGTTTCAAGGCACAGGACACAATAGCGAGAACAGAAAATGCCTGTGAGCCATGAAATTGATTTGGTCAACAACGCGACAGGATCATGTGAAAAAGCTCACATGTGTGTTTGAAAGTGGCTGCGTGTGTGTGGGTGTGTGTGTGTGTGCCGCATTGTGTGGGCACGTGCATAAGGGCGCATAAATTGGCAACTGGGCGAAAGCTGCAAAAATTTGTGCAATGCCAAAGCTGAAAACAATGCAAACAGCAAACGAGACGCGGCGAGGTGCGAAAAAATTACATAACGAGTTGAGAGAGTTAACTAGCACGCCCTTCCTTTGCCCCTCTTACCATCCCCTTATGCGAATCGCAGCTCAGGTAAGCCACAAACATGTGGCCACACCATTTTTTTTGTGCCTGAGTGGGTGTTTGTGTGTGTGTGTGTTGTACAAATGGACACCACCCAACGTTGGGCACATTAAATTTTATTATAATTTTTTTTGAAATGACCAAAGTAATTTAATGTCAAAAGTTCAAGCATTGATTGAATTATTTATTAACTAGTTACACTCAGTTGATATAGTTTATACACGAGTATAAAAATCAGACGAATTTCATTAAATTGTATTTTCAAGCAAGTTTTTGAAGCTTCTTCGGCCGCTTACCCAACTTGGTATATTCTAATAGGCTGCTATTTGTTTAGCCTAATTGACTGAGATTGATAAATTATATGGTGTAACAGACTGTGCCCAGTAGTCAAATTAGCTGTGAAACGTGACAATGTTTTTGACTTTGACCAAAAAGGAAACGAAAGCATCGAGCAACTTAAATCCGACTAACGTCTGCAGAATGTTGAGATTTTTAACGTCACATGCCAGGCACACACAGTTATCTACGGGCAGCAGCTACTCAAGTAGTCAGAGCACTCAAACACACGCACACACACAATCACACACACCCTTGTGCGGGTCACGTTGTGCAAATTAAAACAATGAAAATTTAATGAGCCAAGTTTGCTGCCACCCAAAGAACTGTGTTTAATCCTTGGTTAAAGCCTGGACACATAAAGTCATTTCAATTGACGACAACTTTGTGCTAAATGCTCTGCTCACGGACAAGGTTTAATTTTAGTACCAGACAAAATCCTTAGCTCAACATCTGAGTAGATTTGGTTGAAAAGTTAAAGAGACATAATTGCTATCTAGTTTACGTTTAAGAATTTCTGCAAGTATAGAAATGTTATTTAATTAAATTTGCTAAGAAGTGTTCTTTTATATCCGTACTTACTAAAGTAAGGTAATTTTTATATTAACAATACCTTAGCAAGACACATATTTTATTCTTACTCCGCCATTGTCTTTCGATAAATCTCTTTAAGAATCCGCTGAGAGTCATTTTATTTATGTTATGCGAATAATGACCGACAGTAACTAACCTGAAGGAATCGTTGCACAAAATCGAATTAAACGCAGAGCTTTCAAGCAAGTGCTCGTATCGCACATGACCTTTTCACCCCTAAATCCAGCCTCAATCATAATCACGATCTCAGCCAGCAGGCATTGCTGACTAATTTGAACGCACTTTTGTGTTGAGCCATTCGGGCAAGTGCCGCCCGGGGCAACAATTTTGCTAGACAATTTGGCATCAGCAACAGAGACAATAAAAATATAATTGCCACACTCAAAGCAGAAGCACCAGTCGAAAGGAAAAATGCCAATAAAAATGTCCCATCAAGCAGAATGGAATGAAACTCGAATAGTTGGTGCGAACAAGCGAAATATGATTGAATTATGAGATTTGCAATTCTTAGAGTTTATAAAATGAAATAGCAGGATATCGTGGGATATATACCTAGAAAAAATTGCTTGATGGGGTTCCCAAAAATAAAATTTATGAGTTTCGGTCAGGAAGAACGCTCCTTTAACATTGTCTTCTGATCAAAAAAAAAAATAGGAAACAAAAAACGTTTCAGCTTAACGTCAAGTACTCTTCTGTTGTCATAACTTTCAAAATTTATTGATTTTCGTCTGTTTGTTTTGGCCGGGCCATAGACGGATTATACGAACAGGTTCTGCTCTGCGTTCTGTTGCCTTTAATATATATAGCGGAATATAAAAAATTACATATTTTTTCCTTTTCATACGGCGTTGGAAATTAATGTCCCGAGGTAACTCCCCTGTTGCCCTTTTTACGCTGAACTCTATGAGCCATGGCATGAAGCAGGCGGTAAAAATGTATACAAAAAAAGTAATCCATGTGAAAATTCAATTTGCGCTTAAAGGAATGCAACAAAAACACAACGGGCACAATGAAATTTAAATTAAAATCAAAATAAAGCTGCCGGCGCATAAAAACGACAAATTAAATTAAATAAATTGTAATCAAATTGAAGGCAGTACTACGAGAGAAAAAAAAAATTGCACAAGCACCAATAACACTTCCCGGAGCCTTTGTCGCGAATTTTAAAAACAATTATTTAAAAATTGTTTGCCTTTCAATAATAATTTTACTGTGTTTCGTGTGACTAACCGTCTTGTGGACTTGTGAGCTAAGCTGCTGCTGCTTCGACGGATGCCGGGTGGCCACAACAATGCGTTGACACAGCGCAAGGATAACTGAACACTGAGCACTGAGAACCTAACACCGAGCACCGAGCACCGAACACTGAGCACTCCCAGCACACAGGGCGTATGAGCAACGCGACCAAAGACGCGCTGACTGAGTCACCTACTGACTGACTCACTAACAGACCGACAGACCCACTCAGTGAATGAATGAATGAATGAATGAAATGACGAAAATAACAACAAAAGCTAGTAAAGAGTGCCAGACTGGTAAATACCCTGAACACAGCACTATGCTGTTACTAGTTACTAGAACAAGCATTTGTAAATATTTCGAGAAGCATCTGATTGTATAGCTGTTCTATATATGCAGATTAGCTTCTTCTTTCCGCATTCATAAATAGTACTTACATTTATTTTGAACATTTTAGATCTTAAAAATAGTGTTAAATTATGTGTAAATACTTAAAGAATAGATTGTTTCTAAAAACTTCTTCGATTTTGATGTATGTGTGTATGGCACAGAAGAACTTATAGTATTTGAATTTTACCGTATCTCCATATCTGATACAGAATATATATACATAGTGGCGTAAAAGTGGCACCCATTTGCA
The DNA here is from genome assembly GCA_004149465.1 of Drosophila nigromelanica. NCBI lineage: Eukaryota > Metazoa > Arthropoda > Insecta > Diptera > Drosophilidae > Drosophila > Drosophila nigromelanica. The sequence continues at coordinate 14,720 of SCDS01000140.1, read as the reverse complement.
CAACTGCAACATACCTTTTTCGTTATAACAGGGTATAAATATAAACAGCGTAGAAGGCAAGCTCAGTAGAGAATATATGTATGTGTATGTGTGTGTGAAAACAACATTTAGTTTACACTGCATTCAATGGGTGTGGATGTTGTCTGTGCGTGTGTGTGTGCGCGTGTATTTGTTGTGGGTTGCTGGGTTGCCTTTGAGCTGTTCTGTGTATGTGCTTAAGTGCGTTTGCCACAAAGTTACTTCTGTATGCGTAAAACAGGACACACACACACACACACACACACACATGCAAATAGCCCAAAAGTATGAAGTCAGTATAGCAATTTTAATGCCCTATGTCTTGGGCGCGGTCAAGGTTAAAGTTCATATGATGCACTTTGAATATTAACAAAGACTCGTTGGCAGTTATCGATAACCGATTACATATAATAATAATATATTCATAATAAATTTAAATTTATCGCAATGTTAAAATTGTCTGAAAATAACTAGATAATGATGGCTTTTTAAAAAAAGATATCAGAAAGTTATCAATTACTATAGCACATTATATATCTCACTTTTCTGTTATTCAGATTATCATATTTGGATTAACGTGTACACACATATATGTACATATAAACACTCTAGTACACACACACGCACGGACACCCACACACCTCTGCATATGAGTGCATAAATCATGCTGAGCATATCATCATCATAATTTGACGCTCTCTGAAACAACAATCGATATACCCAGCCCAGAAACACGTAGAAAAACAAAACGAATCCAACAATAGAGATGTCTGTGTTTGTGAGTAGCATGCGGACACACACACACAAACATCCATACCTCTGGTGTGTGTGTGTGTGTGTACACAGAAAAACTTGAGATATGTATTCTTGAAGCTACTTTTCAGCTAACGAGCATCGCTCAGTTAACGTCTTTATTGTTGGCCAACTTGCACTTGAGTTGGTTGGCTTGTGTTCGAAATTGGATTTTGGGTTTGAGTTCGCATGGATATTAAAAATATGCAATAAACTCGCTGCGCCATAAACTTAAAGGTCTTAAAATTTAATGGCAGAGTCAAGCGGAAAGAAAACACAACTCTTAAAGATATTTGTTTGAATGCATTTTATAGACGACCCCCTATTAAGTAAGGGAGTCTATTTCCAAAAATTCCGAACACCAATCGCAAGATCGGCGAACGGGGGTTAATGTTATATCATTGGTGTCAGCAGCAATGTTCTCACTAGACGTTCATTGAACATTTCTGCTCCCCAAGACAAGGAAGGCCGATTTCTGGAAGCTTACGCCACCTCAAGTAGCTAATGCTAGAACCTTTTGGGAATTGCAAGCGCAAATTCGTGCAAAAAATATAGTCTACCTTTTCGGACGATCTGTGATCAATGCTATGATCAGGATATTGCATTTCTAAGGATCTCGATAAACTGGTTTCTTCCGCACAGCTTTGGGTGCAGTAAAAAAGCTGGTTTAATGAAAGGGGTTGGGATGCCGGATGGAGGGAAGTTTCTAGTCAAACTGCCCAAACTACCCCTAGAATGAAGTATATCACATCAGTTGCTGCTAAGATTGATATCAAAACATGTTTAATGTGCCACACAAAACACAAATCTGGCTGCACATTAAATTAATAGACATAACTTTAGCTTAAGCCACGCACAGCTCTTAAGTAAATAGGCAATTTCCTCGAGAAAATCACAAAACTAGGGGCAAATAATTCAATTTAAGCAACAGAAAATATACGAGTATATTTATCAAATGCTTTAGTCGAAATCTTAGTCCCAGTGTCAGTCTCAATCTTCCGGCAGTCTCCGGCCATTGGCATAAAGCCAAAAGTAAAATTTGCATGTTATTGGCCAAGTATGTGTTTGTGTGTGTGTGTGTTTGTAGGTGGGCTTGTGTGACTTGACAGTCTCCTGTTTCCGACTATCATACAGTTTTGTTTAGCCCCTGGCTGCTTGCTTCAATCAAATTTAACTGACAAGTGACACACAACAGAAATTTGAGTAACAATTGAGCAGCATCCTGACAATTTTGACGAGGACTGTTGACAATGTGCCTGCACTGGTAATAGAAAGCTATCAGCGTGGTGCCCAAATACATAAAAGAAATTTAAACAATTGTTCATAGTAGTTGGATGTTAGTGATATTTTCCATATGTAATGAAAACGGAAATGACAATATTTGAAAAGGAATTACAAGTATTTCTGAAGAACTATTTTAATATAGAATTGTATTTAATAAAGAGAACTCAAATGTTAATGATAATGAACTTAAATGATATTTAACAAGACGTATTTAAATTGTATATTTAATAAATACAATTCTTCATGCCATTTGAATAAAATTAGTTCGCATAAAGCTCTATTCTTATTTTGAGTATCAACAAAATGGTTTAAGCCTGCCCTTTTTGTCCAATCCAATTAATATTAAAAGCCGAGCGCTTTCTGTAATTTTCTAATGGCATTTATGCCGCCTTTTTAAAGCTTAAAAGCCCAGCGAGGACAACAGGGACAGGAACATCATAGGAAAAGAGAGAGAAAAAATGAACAAGTTGTTAACCCAATTTGCTGTCTTATGGCTCCGCATCGCTATCAAATTCCTAAGCGCAATGAAGACAGGCAGGAGCGGGAGGAGCAAAAGCCGAAGCAGGAGTAAGAGCAGAAGCAGGAGCTCAGGCTGAATAAAGAAGAAGAACGACCTTCACAATGAACTGCAATACATGAGTTTCGCAGGGCAGACAGTTTGTAAAGTGTGGAGGCGGATGAGTTGAGAACCTCAGCAAAGATGTCGCGTAGTTCACCAGAGGCGGAGATATCAAAATTATGTGCGTGCAGTTTGCAAGCCTTATGGGCAAAGCCAAGAGGTCAAATTGTGTGGGCGTGGCAGCATATTTATGAGCAGCCACGTTTATGCGCAAGCGAAGCCGTCCCAGCTTCATTATACCTTTTCCAGACGCACAGCTTTCACCAGCTCCAACTGCTCATTAATATCTGATTTCTGTTATTTGCACCGAATTATTTTCGTTTTTATTTTATCGAATCGAAAATGTCAGCAGAGCATTTATTGGCTTCATGGTCAGCTGGCCTAAATAATATATGAATGTGTCCTCGTAAGCGAACACGCCATTTGTCCATAATCGAAATATACGTATAGCTTATCCGTAATTCAAATTGCTATGTATATAAGGTCATTAGGTTGACTTTTGTTTGTAGTTACAAATTGAATCAAGACGATGGGTCAAATTTGCTCTTCCTTAAAATTAATTATACGCTGAAACATTTGATAAAAGATAAACCATATGATTATTACAGATAAATATAATATATACTTTCGCTCTTTAGAGTTTTGTATGCTTGCACCTATTCTCCAGCCAATCAAACTCAATAAAAGTCAATTAATTAAATGAAAACCCTTGAAAACTTTTTACCAAATTCCAACTTTGCTGACCAAGCACTTAATTATGCAGCAGGACCTTTGTGAGACAGAAGCAAAATTTATTGCTGCCATAAACAAAAATTTTCAAAATGCAACGAAAATTAAGTTTGCACAAACTTTTCATGGAAAACAATTTGCTAGCATACTTTTTAGTGCTCAGCGTTTCATTAGAAAAACATCAAGAGATAGCTAAACAAATGTCCAGGAAAGTAGTCAAAATTGGGCCCGTATCCCGCCACCCACAACCCGCGCTACTTACGTCTTATGCCCCAATCCATCATTTTGTTGTCTTTGTTGTTGCTGTCGCAGGAAAAAATACGCCAGGCGATGTTGTTGCTGTTGGTGTTGTGCTGTTGCAACTGGACGCCAAGCGGACAGCATTAGCGTTGGGACAGGCGTCGAAATGCCGGACAGAAACCGGCTGCGACTAAGCAGCAGTTACAACGATTCCCTACATAGCTACCAACAAAATAAAAAAACATTTTACGACATCAAAAACACGCACAAATTGAATTGAACTGTTTCTAATTTTGACAATTTTATGTATGCCTCAAGTAGATGCCAGGACACGTTAAAGAAACACGGCACAACACAACACAACACAGCAGCAGCAGCAGCAACAACAACAACACAGAAACTGTTGCCGCCGCTTGGGCGCTTTTAGCACTGCCAATTGCAATGCCGAGTACGAATCCGATTTTAAATTCCAATCCCGATTCCGGCAGTCGATGTCCCGGGCCGTGCTGCTGGCCCGAGCAGCATTTACTTCATGACTGAAACCGAAACCCAAGCCGAAAACTGAACCCAAAGCGCACAGACACAATACGCTGCTGACGCCGACGCCGATGTCGACGCTCACGCTGGCAGCGACGACATTTCGACAGCGAAGTGTGACTGTGACGCTGCCGAATGTGCATGGTGCAGATAACAGTGGCAGAGTCGAGCGGGGGCGACAAAATGAAAGTGAGTGTGAGAGAGAGAGAGAGAGAAATGGCCACGACATCGCAGGCAACGAGCTTCGGCAGTCGCGTCGGCTCCCTCGACATTGACGAGGACGTTGACAACGATAGCACCAACAAGTTGAGTGTGGTGTTCGAAAAAATTCAAGTGACCACAGTGGGAACGTTGCTGTTACCGTTGTTGTTGTTGTTGTCGCACAGGTGGCAGTGTTCGCAATCGAAAATATAGACATAAAAATACCATTATCCTTAAAGGCACTCGCAAAAGATAACATAGACACAATATGAGAGAGGGAGAGAGTGTGTGTGTGTGTGTGTGTGTGTAAGAGCGAACGCAAGTAAGGGTGGACGAATAGTAACAGAATTTGCACAGTGGTTAAGCGATGCAGGCACATGTAAACATTATAAAACTTACAATTAAACAGACAGAGAAAATAGAGAAAATATATCGATATACATTTATGAGAGAAGATTTTGCTGAGCTTTGGCCGCTTTTAAGATACATATATATAATAATATAATTTGCCAACTAATGCCATTGTACGCACACCAAAAAAAAAAAAAAATAAACAACAAGTGAAACGAAGGTGTGCTAAAGAGAGCAAAAGAGCGGCATACATCAAATATTGAAAGCACACTAAGAGACATGTTACTCGATGTTAGCAAGAGAGCTAAGCAATAAGAGAACGCAGTAAACAAAAAAAAACGCAAAAGCAACGACATCGAAATGCTATTAAAATGCCAAAAACACAGCTTAAGTAAACAGATAGATAATAGGAAATAACGGAACATGCAGGCAGAGAGAATGTACTTGCAATCAGTTGCAGGTGTTGCGGCTGCAAGAGTTTGTCTAACTTACAGATAACAAGCATACAAGTTATTTTGGGCAACTGACTCAAATTGTGAGCAACGTTTAAGTGAAATTTATTAGTGCGCTCCCTAAAATGGCAGCCCCAAATGAGCCACGCAATTAAGACAAGGCAGAGCAGCAAACAGAGACAGCGGCTGAGACAAAACAGAGACAGAGGCGGCAGCTCATGAAATATTTACACAATTGCGGTCGCATTTACATTTTACACCTTTTGAATTGCACACGCAGGACAAGGAGGCGAGAGGCAGGCAGAGAGCGTGTGTGCATGTGTGTGCATGTGTGTTTTGCGAAGACGTGTGAGAGCGGCAACATCAGCATTTGAGGCGGCAACATGTGGCTGCTAAGTGGCTGCGCTGCCAGCCAGCCACAAAAACTTTGCTCCTCATTTGCTGCTGCTCGTGAATGTGTATGGATAAGGCCAACATTTCCGGCCACCATTTTTCTGACATTCATTTTTTTGTTGCCCTTATTTAAATGTCATTTATGTTTGTCGTTTTACTTTATTGTTGTTTTATTTTTATGTGTGGCGTTGGCCGACTTTGAATTCCCAGTGGGCTTATTGTGCAGAAAGTTTGTCATTTACGCAAATGTGTGTGCATATGTGCATGTGTCCATGTGTGTGTGTGTGTACGTTTCCTTCGTTTTGGCAGTGCTTTGTCTGATGTCCCCCCAATGTAGAAGTTTTGTTACGTTTTGTTGCCTACTTTTAGGCTGCCGTCGCAGTTGCATGTCCTCACTCGTATAGTCAGCAAATGTCCTTTGAGTCGTTCAGAAGAAGTAATGTTTATGTGTTGTAGGTAACAATAAATTTACAACTACTTCTAGTTATTAAAAGAAATAATTCTTTTTTTTTAAATTAGTAATTTCATCGTTATTTTGTCAAATTAGTGAGCAATTCAAATTGAGCTGGCTCAGCTACAGACAGCAAAGGTTGTAGCATTGAGCTTTTGTCCAGCTTACATCATTATCCTTACCCATATGGGTTTGTGTACTGGCTAAGTTCATTTTTATAGCAACTATGCAAAGTTACAGGTTATAACAGAAAAATGTATACTTTATTATATATACGTTATGTTCGTTTCTAGGTACTTTTAGAGTTTTATCAATTTATGTAGTAAAAATTTACTTTTAAAACATGTTATTACATTTCATTAAAACAGAAATCTGCCCTCTTTCATTTGGGCAGTTTTTTTTTTAACATTGGACACTCACGTATTCGTTTACACAGATCTTCCGCCATTTTTTTCAACTTAATTTAAATAAAAATTCTGATAAATGTTTTATAACAAATGTATAAATGCGTTACAAGCCTTTGAAATGCCAGCAAAGAACTGAAGCTATTTCCAAAATTATTTCCACTCGAAATATGAACATAAGAAAATAGCAACAGTAACAAGTAGAAGTTTTCTTCTTGTTGTTGCTCTTGTTGTCAGTCAGCATAATTATTGACAAAACAAATCGAATCGCATGCTAACGCACAGCAATATTTATGAATGAGCTGCATGGCACCCCTTGTCCACGTCCGCACCCTCTCCTCAAAGAGCTGACACACTAAGTGATTTTAAATGGCCCACAAACAGGCAAAGAAAAAAAAAACAAAACAAAAAGGATTGCGAGCTGCACTTACCTCGTGACGTTGGGTGATTCATGAGTATTGATAAGGGGCACTCGTCGTCGTCAAGTATGTACTCGGTTCCATCGCTGTTCACCTGAGGAATAAATATCAAAGATTGAGTACACACACTATTTAAATCTATTGAAAGCTTTTCAAACCTGCACGAGGCAATAGTGCAGCGGATCCGCCTTCTCCAGTCCGTATTTGCTGAGCATTTCCCGGACAACCGCCTGAGCGCAGTCGCGTATGGACAACAGCAGCGTCTTGTACGGCACATCTTGGCACAGGCTCTCGCCGTATATTTTAAGGGTGCCGCCCGTGTCAGGTCCGCCGTCGCGTGACCGAAATTGCTGCAGCTTCTTCTCCAGTTTTTGCTGTCGGCGTCGTCGCATCACGGCCTCCGGATTTGAGATCGAGCGCGTGAACGACGTTTCCGGCAGCTCTGTATACAGTTTGCCGGCTACCGCGTCGCTAGCATCGCCGCTGCCACCGACGCCGCCGCCACCCGCGTTGCCGTTCATGTAAGCAGCGGCGGCGGCGTGATTGCCAACGCCATTGCCTATGCCCAGCTGGCTGCCGTTGGTGAGCGGCACATCGGAGCTGAGCTTGGCCAGCTTCTCCTTCTTCTTCTGCTCCTTCTTCTCACGCTTCGAAAGCTTGCGCTTAAAGTTTAAATCCGATTGCTCAATGGGCTGGAAAAGTAAAAGGAATTGCAAATTAAAATCTGCGAAATAAAAATCAATATACAACTATATCTGTTCATACACGACTTTTTTAGCACGGTTTTGAAATAACACGCGTTAAAAAATTAAGTTACTTCTCTTTTTGCATAAATTGTTTGGTTATTTAACACAATTTTAACTTCACAAAGCGTCTTACCGTCGTCTTCTGATCAATATTCTTGAGCAGGAATCGACCCTCGCGATCGTCAATGTGCCAATTCAGCTGCACTAGCAGCGGCTTCTCGTCCGCATTGAGGCGACGCTCTTCGCCATTTGCATGCACCTCGTAGAGGGCATAGTTGGGCACCGATAGCATCCGCATATCGGGACGAAACTTCTCGATTAATGTGTCTGCAAGCAAGGGAAGCCTAAGTGAGATACCCTGCATATACGGGTTCATTCAAACTGACCTATGACATCTGTGACTGTTGCATCGCTGGCCACGCGAATGCATTTGGTGGCCACCTTCTGGCCGGCATCTTGAAAGTAGAAGCGCATCACGCCATGGAAGAGCAGGTTCTGTGACAGGACATATATATCAACACAAGTTCGGCAATTAGATAAGTCCCGATTCGGGTACTCACCTCGTCTGGTTCGGAGAGCGCAAAGAGATCCAATCGATTGGCATTCCATTGCTGTATAACTGAACGAACTGCCTCGCGATCCAACATTTTCTTATCATGTGACATGCTGTCAAGCCGAACCGAGAAGTTTTATTGGATTGAATTGGAGGGGTGGTGGAGGTAGGGTAGAGGGGTATTGGAATTTTGTTTTTGTTTTTTGGAATGTTTATCGTATTTGTGACTCCAGTGTGACGTCGTTTATCTTCAGCTCTTTGTGGGGTGTGTGTTCCTCTGGCCGCCCCCGGGGCTAACTGTAAACAAACGGGCACAAAAAATATGGCTTTTAATTAGATTTTAGGTTTACAACTTCCACGAGACATCGTAAAAATAAAATTGGCCTCTCACAGATGCGTTGCGCAACAAATGTTGCATTTCCGTTGCAGGGGCCATCGAAATGTGCAACAAATCAAAACTTGAAAAAATCAGACTTCTATCTTTTTTCTCTACACACATGTTTGAGATATAGTGCAGGTAAGAAGTATATACTGTGCACTGATGCAAGATCTAATAACGGACAGCGAACTCAGATGACAATTAGTTATAAACTTTGAGAACTAACAGTTGTTTTCAACTGTGTGGTTGAATTATATTGAAGATAATATATATAAATATCATATCATGGCTTCAATTGCACTGAGCCCCCTTTTAAAGTCCATCACATGGCGCATGCCGTTTTACATTGTGTTGCCAATTAAGTTTTCCCCTTCCTGACCGGTGGCCCCAGACGTTAAAACAACTTCATCGGGGCAGAAAATGTTGAGACTATTAAAAACAAAGAATAAGATCAACAAAGTACAAATAACCTCAAGTTGCTTTTTAGGGCGTGTCTGTGTGGCACAAAACGTTCAAAGTTCATCAAGTTCTTTGCGGCGATGTCAAAAAAGCGGAAGTATGCCTGAAATGATACCAGGGTGAACCCCCTTTCTCCCTCTAGCTGCTTTGCCAAGTGCCTTGATATGTCTTGATATCTGTTGCTGTTTCTTTATTCTTCTTCTGCTGCTTATATCTCTTCTTCTTCTAAATAGTTTAATAACAGTCAACGGTTACGCCTCGCAGAATTCGTCGTTGGCATCGCACAAAGAAAGAAACACAGAAAGAGAGGGAGAAGGGGGTAACAAAAAACGTAACCACATTGAACTCTTATATGTTATGAAGAAACTTAGTAAAAATATTTTTGTACTGGACGCAGGCGAGGGCGTGTTCTCTGTTGCAATTGCATAGAAATTTTGGTGTTGCCCAGCAACTGACTTGCAGGAACCATTCCCTGCAAGCCCCTGTTTTTCCTGCAGGACAAAGCAACTGCATTCATGCGTAACCAACAATAAGTTTTAAGCGCAATACTCATTGAAAGTGTGTAAAGAATAATGGGTATATTGCAGTTGCAAGTAGAAGCGGGCATCTCCGAGTCCAAAAACAAATCAAGCCATCAATATTTTATTGGTACTGACAGCTTATGTAGTGATTGGACAATGCATAATGCGGGAATAAACAGTACAGGGTGTTGTTCAGTCGAATACTGTCGACTAAAGAACAATTACGGGTATTTCTCTATATATATTTCAGTGCTTTGGTATTTTATTCGGCTTGGTTTCAGGTTGCATTTCAACGACTTTGTTTGGCTAGTTGCATAGTCGGTTGCCGGGCAGCTTTTAGGGGTTGCTACGGGGTTGTACTCCAGAGCTAAACACCTTAATGGAATGTGTGAGCAAAATAAAGATTGTACTTCTTTTTTGTTTTAAATTATTTTGGTATTTTTCGAGTTTTGAAAAGAATATAATTTTAGATAGTTTTCTTTTCAAATATAGTTAAATAGATAATAATGACAAGGCAGAGGTAAAACGGTATTTTTGTAATTATTTAGACAATTTGACAACATTATTAAAAATACATAAAAGTGACATTAGCCCCGCCGACGCAACGAGCAAAGTCAATAAACAACTTGTCGTTGTTGTTGTTGTTTTTGTGCACTGAGCCCAAAGATTGCGCGTATTGATAATAAACTGTAAGCCGGAAAACCGCAAAGGGAGCAACAGCAAGCAGCAAATAGCGAAAAGAAACACAACAAAACAACAACAAAAAAACTGTCGCTTGATAAATAAACAGCCAGAAAGACAAAGAGACAGATAAATGTATACATATATAAAATAAAAGTACCGCAAGACAAACCAAGCTGAGACTAGAGACAAAGGCCTCGCTGGCTGAGGTGAATGCACCGAGGTCTTTTTCAATTGGGCGCACCAAAGGCCTCTCCCGAGTAACTGGGTCTGGGACATGGCAAAATGTTGCTTGGCCTAGTCGAAGCGGCTCTTCAAGAGCTATCGGAGCTGTTGCACCTGTGCACAGCCAGTCACGATATCTGTCTAAAGCCCCCCTCTCGATCCCCGAACCCGGCAGCAGTTGTGTATTATTTTGTTATTCGATTTTCGTCTGCACTCAGTGGATGCTCAAAAATAACACTTAATTGAGTTAGTTGCCATTGAGTGGCGGGCGCCTAATTAAAAGCCAATAAAAAAGACAGTAAGTCAAGTACAACAAAAACAACAACAAAACTATCAGCAAAGCGCATCTGCTATCGTTCAATGACAATGCGTTAATTTGCCTCAGTCAGCAGAACCAGAGCTGGGCCAAGCAGCCCATTGAATGAATGGGCGGCAACAACCATTTTAGCCATGACACAAACCTTTGCGTTTGCACTTATCGTTTGGTTTCCCCCTTTCCCCCCTTTCTCTGCTGTAAAATTGTCGCTTTTGGTGCCGCTCTGCTTCGCTTTGATATACGGCTTTCTGTGGCTTCTTCTTTGCCGGGGCTTAAAAACCAGGCTGTAACACTTTTGTGCTCGACCAACACAGTCAGCGAAATAGAACAAGCATGTTTGCTAGACTAGGAGATACTCTCCATTCAGGTTTGCATTGATTTACTTCCAGAGAAGATTATATACATCATAGTTTATGGTATTCTTGGAATATAATTTTACTCACATGCATAAATTTCGATTGAAATGGTATAAATACAGAATAAATCTATGAATTAAATATTAGCATTGGTTATTCCTCATTGAAATTGGTTCAGGTGAGACTAAGCTATGCTCTCACTTTGGAAAAGGTTTCATAAACAAGGAATACTTTGTTCTCTAATCCAATTTAAAAAGCGATGTTTGCCGACATTTGAAAAGTACTTTGAATATATGTATTGTCCATATACATATGTATTTATTTCATGTGTATATATATTTCAAAAGTATCTTATTTTCTGGCTATTTGCTTTTAAGTCGTATGTAACTGTTGTTGGGGCTTTATTGTTTTTTAAGCGATGCTTTTGTTGTTTCTCTGGCCAAAATAAATATAAACAACATTTTTTTTCTTTTTGATCTTCGTATGTGAAAACAGAAAACTGAAATAATAACTGGCGAATGCGAACCGGCGTCAAATGGCATACCAAAGTGGTTGTTGACTCTTTTTTTTCCTTTTTGTTTTTTTTACATGCCCAACACGGTTAGCCCAGGCACCAAACACAGGTGAGTATCCACAATGAAAATATGAGTCAAGTCTTGTTGCCGGTTGCTGTTTCTGTTGCTGGGCATGCTTAATTGGTTACTGGAATTGGGTTGAGAGCAAAATTCTAATGAGCCCCAAAGTACATGAAAGAAGAGGGAGGTAGGGAGGCCAAACAAAAAATCATGAATCAACGGAGCAAATGAAATGCGGCGTAGTTACTTTAGATTTGAATTTAAATAGAGGATGCCCAACAGGAAGCGGCAGGCACAATAATGATCGTGACTAATTGGTGAAAATCAGTCCACTGTGTTTGGGTCATTGTCAATTTCGATATAACATGAAAATAACAAGAGTAATGCTCGAAGCAAATGTTTCGGCATACCCTTACAAAAGTTCAATGAATTTGTAATTATCATTTGTCACGTTTTGTCGTGCTCACACCTTTAAAAAAAACACAAAATAAAAGTTAAGCATGTGTTAACCCAATAGACCTATTTACAATTCTTCAGTCACTTATCGTTTAAGGAATTTAAAGAACTACATATGTATGTAGAGTTAGAAAATAAACTCTCTAGATTTGAGTAGATATAAATTTCGAATTAAGCACACAATTTTTATTAAGAACAGAAGCAATTTAAGTATTCTATTTAGAAATGTTAGGTTTATGCTAAAAAAAAAAATATGTAGACCTTAACCAAATTCACCGAAACAGAAATTCTTGATTTTTGTCAAGAGCAGCAATTTGTTTATATCTATAGCTTTTCATTGCATAATGTTCCGTTCTTATCGTACAACATTTTTCCCAATGTTTACCTTGAAATGGCGATCATATAAAAGGATCGTTTTATTTCAGGAACTTTTCAATTGCAACAAATTTAGCACAATTTGACTACGCCACAACGCTGAATCGTAACCCAAATGAAACGTAATTATGCATTCCACAGCAACAGAACAAAAACAACAACATCGACATTTTGTCGTCAGCCTCATCGAGATAGCCGCGCCCCACACACGTTGCTGCTCCCATGCATATTTAATTAGTTAATATCCCATTAACTCGCCGCTATGAGAATATGCATAGAAAATGGTAAATATTCATATATAAATATACGTATGTACATATAAATGCCTGCCTACGATATGAAAATCAAACAATCAAAAAAAAAACTATATTTACATATATATACGCGCATGCAAAAATGCGCAGCGCAAAGCTATAGAGTGAACGAGTCAGTAGGCGAGCGAGTGAGATGGCAAATAATTTGCATATCAAGCATGAGATGCATTGCTCATACGCCGCATGGGCTGGTTTTTTATTTAATTTTATTTTGCGTGCAACGAATTCGAATTCCCAATGAAATATAAATAATTATATGGGTAAAAAAAAAACATAAATAAAATGAAATTAAATAAAATAGATGGCAATCCATAAACGGAAACTATTAATCAACTTTCACTTGTTTGTTTTTTTACTATTTTTTCTAGTCTTGTTTGGACGCGTTTATTAATGAAGCAGCCCCTTTTAAGCAAATTTTTGACTATTTGTTGTCAATTTGTTGCTCAGCGCTTAACAGAATCAACAGGTTATTGACTGATTATGCTGATGGCTTTATCTGTATGCCATTATCTTGATTACGTCTTAATTGCCTGATTACAGGTGCCATAGGAGAAAAAACAAAACTTGATTTTATCTAATTTTTATTTGTCATTTAAATGCGATTGTTCTTTTGTTATTTTGTCGTTTTTTTTTCCTAGCATAGTAATATCCAATCTTATCTACTATTTGGCATTATGGCACCAAAGTTTTAGTTTTTTGTTGATATTTTCAGTTTTGGAATTTGTTTGAACTTTTTTTCGATTTACTGATAAACCGATTCTTTTGTTGAGGTAGCACAGCGATTCAACAGGTTTTTTGTGTAAGCATAGAATGGTATGGAAAATATGACAAATACTCGTGCGCTCGTGACGAAATTTAGGTTTCTTATAGCAATTGTTTACGCAGTTTTGAAAATACACTTTGAAAATAAGTTTGCGATTTCAATTATTTTGGGCGTTAAAATACTAATGTGAATAATAATTTGTTGGGTTATTATTCTTTAGTTCAATGTAAACACAACAGTTTTAGAATCCATTTGTAATAGTTTTAATAAATGTAAATAATTTTAAATAAATGAACCTCATATTATATTTTTCACAGTGTAGCATTCTTCAGCTCAGCAAACGTAGAAATAGCTAGTTTTAGATGTATTCGACGTTTTTCAATGTTTGCTCTATAAAATTGCACAATTCGCAGAAACGTGATGTCATAACGAAACGCAACTGAATCGAGACAATCGCTCTCTTTTGTGCCCTCTCCCTCTCTCTCTCTCTCTCTCCCTCTCACTCTCTAACCCTCTCGCTGTTTAGCTTACGTAACACTTAAAGCAACTACAATAATATTCATTCACAGTACATAATAATTCAAAGAGATTTTAAACCTGATCGTAAACAAAGAGAAATTTTTTGTTTTTAATTAAAAGTGCGAAATTTTTTTGTTTCAGTTGACATCAAAAAAATTACAAACTTGTGCTGGTCAAAGTGAACAGCATAATTACATCAACACAGTCAGACAAACAGTTAAAAACTTGCCTTCAGAGATGTCTTGTTGCTGCTGTTGTTGTTGCGATTTAAAATTGTCGTAGTTGTTGCTGCAGTCTAATTAGGCCAGGAAGCAATTTAACCGGTTAATAGAGCAGCCTGCGCTTTGTTCAATGCAACTACACGTCACTTAACATAACACAGGCAGATTTATATATATATATATATAGAGTCTGTATAGTAGCTAGTTGAGTGCCCCTACCTATTAGGAGGCAACTTTGGGTGCATATTTAATGTGGGAAAATCATAAAGTCTGTTAACCGGAACCCGCTTTGATGTTGATTACCCGCCAGCAGCCAGCAGCAGCCAAATGGCCAGGCACTTATAACCTAATGGCAAACTATGTCCACATTG